>OU426870.1:3567256-3574756 GCA_911387685.1 Dolichovespula media
CGATTTAATGATCTCGATAAGTTGGAGAATTTTGTTACTGTAGAATATTTTCCTTTCATCTTTGTTTCTTTTTTTTTTCTTTTCCCTTAAAACTGGATTTCTAATCAATGTTTACATTGATCCATTCGGTCTTCGAGAAATTTTTACAATAATAAAAAAGGTGATGTGATGTCGAAAGATTAAAATTTTATCGTTATAGAATTGAGTTTTTTTTTTTTCTTTTTAATTTTTCGTTTTTCATAAAAAGGGAATTTATTACACAATTCTAATAATTATTTTCAATTATCAGACAATTATATTTATACAATATTTTTGATTATACAAACACATACACGCACATATTTTAATATACAATTTATATATACAATTTATATATACAATTAAGGAAAAACGAAAGAAAGACAGGTTTTTTTTTAAATCTTCAAATTGGTCTAATTTTTTCGAACATATAATGTAACGTATATAGTACATAAATTTTACAAAATCTTTATTACACGGTTAATAATATATTTACTTTTTTATTATATTAAACCAATCAAAATTTTTCTTTTACGTTTCTTAAAATTAAAAAAGAACAAAAAAATTATTACTAGAAGACTCATTACATTTATACATATATATACATATATTTTTTTTAATTACACACACACACACACACATATATACACAATTAATACATTTCTTAAATCTTCAAATGAATCTAATTTTCTGCGAATAGTTAAAAATACGATTAAACACGTTTTATATTAAAAGTATATATAATAAGAAGGAAAGAAAAAAAAAAAAAAGAAAAAAATATCGATTGGACATTTGTATATATCTATCCATCATCTGATTTGGTAAGGATCAAGAGTAGAGAAGGTCGAGAATATAGAGGTCATTTGGTATGACCCCCACGGGTGCATTTCCCCCGTAGTTCGTTTTCGATTGGTTGGCTTGGCACATCGTAACGGGCACGAGTCCCGGTGTTGTGACCTCAAGAGGACGATGAACGATCCTTGCCACGACCATTAAGCGACTTTCTCGGTTTCCAAGGCGATATCGTGTCCCGCGGTCATTTTGTGTGAGAGTATAAACGAGAGAGAGAGAGAGAGAGAGAGAGAGAGAGAGAGAGAGAGAGAGCGAAAGAGATTGAGGGAGAAAGGTATAGAAAGAGAGAGAGAGAGTGAGTGAGAGAGAGTGAGAGAGTGTGTGAGAGAGAGAGAGAGAGAGAGAGAGAGAGAGAGAGAGAAGAGAACAGAAGGGAAGACGACAGTCTCGACTATTTTCACTCGAATGAGTTCGATACACATACATGCGCTTCTATCTTCATGTATTTACAAGAAGATGTACATGTACGTACATATGTATCCATGTATGTACACGTAATAGAAGATAGTTTCCTCTTTGTTCGCCATTTACTTTCACTCTTTTCGATCTCGATAGAAAAAGGTTACATTAGATGTATTATTGTATTTTCTCTTTTTGGTGTGTAATATGTGATATAGCATGTGTAATGTTTACACAAATATACACACACACGCACAAAATATATACTGTATATTATGTTACAATAATATATAATACATTTATTTATATTTATTATATATATATTTTTTTATATTTATTATTTGTTTTTATTATATATATATATATATATATATATATATATCAATGATATTACTAAATAATATAAAATACTCGAGAAGGAATGACATCTGTATATCGTTTCTGATGAAATTGTGATAAAAAAAAAAAAAAAAAACGACAAAAAACAATGCGAAAAATAAATTTAATATCATTCATTCTTTTCAAACATGAAAGCTTATACTATACAATATCACGTAATACATAGTATCATAATTCGTAAAAGTGTTTAATCGTTAATAAAACGTATTATTAGATAGCATAAAATACTAAATAAATAAAATTAATACGGAAAAGTGAACTTATTGGTCGGACTTTTAAACGCAAACTAATCAACGTTATATCGATTAAAATTACGTAAGATCTATTGCAATAAAAGATTCATAATAAATTATTCGAACGGATATTAATTAAGCAAATACATAAACAGAATCGAATGTTAATTCGATTAAATTTTACATAGTGACGATTAATAAATAAATATTTCTTTTTTTCTTTTTCCTTTTTCTGTTACTCTTCGTGGTAAATATAATAAATCAATAGATAAGATCCGATTGTGGTATATACATCTATACATACATACATATATAAACACATACATACACACATGCATGTGTGTAGACAAATCCTCGAGGGAGTTAGTTTAACTTGTACATGTGAGGAGTACCGAGAGAGAATGAAACAATACCAAAGATATTAATAGAGAAAGGGAGAGGGTGGAAGAAAGAGGGAGAAAGAGTGAGGAAGAGAAAGAGAAAGAGAAAGAGAGAGGGAGAGAGGGATCCTCTTTGAAGCAGATGTGTACATATGTATATTCATATATCAGAAAGCAAGTTGATGTTGCAAATCCAGCGAGAACCGGTTAACTACTCCCATAAGCTAGCGCAATGACTGCTAGATAATGATAATAGTTACTGTCAATCTAAATGAAAAAATTACTTTAATAAATATTGTATATAATACATAATACACGTCATATATTATATACATACAAATATATATATATATATATATATATATAAGTAGATATATGCATAGTATATATTATATATGTTCAGATTGATCATTATATAAATTAAGAGCCAGTTCAATTATTTCGTTTCTTTCTTTTTTGCTTCTTTTCTTTTTTTTCTTTTTTTTTTTTGGAAGCCAAGAAATGAAAAGAGAAACAAAAAAAGATATATATTTTTATTTTTTTAAATAAAAATTTCATATCATTTGTCGAATATTTTCAGATTACGAAACGAAACGATTTAGTTTAACGACATTTAGTTAGGTTTTTTTTCCATTAGACATCTCTCTCGGTATTTATTTATTTATTATTATTATTTTTTTTAATTAATTAATTAGGTATTTTAATCGAATATGTTTAAAAAATTATTCAATGTGTATGAGTGCAAAGTTATGTAATAATAAAACAATAAATGTGTGTATATATATATATATATATATTGCATATACTTGTTTGTATATATTTGTATATTGTTTATATATACTTGTATATCTGTATATTAACACAGGTTCGAATTTGGTTAGTAACGTAGTATGAACTGTGAATAGTTGGGAGAAGAATTTTTCAAAAGCATCTCAAACCGGAGAATACTGGTATATTAAATGGTATTTTGCATGGTAATAAGAGAGCATTTATTTAGAAACACCTGTTACTCGTTCTTACGTTTCTAATCTAACGCACCATTCAATTCTCTTGCCAATACTTATATTTCCTTTTATTTTGTTTTTTGTTCACCCCTCCTCCCTTGTTTCTTCTTCTTTTTGTCTTCTCTTCTTTGTCGAACAAATAAAAGGAATACAACGTTATTTTATTTTTGTGGATTTGGAAACGTTTAATATTAAAAAAAAACCATTATTTATATATTTATTCTTTTTTTTTTAATTACTAAATCGATTCATTTCGATTTTCTTTAAAATACCATACGACTCTTTGGTACCATAAAAATAATTAATTAGTTATAATTGTTTGTTCCGAAAACGCTATGGTATATTTATTTATCTTTTCGAATAACGTACGAATTTTAATAGTTATTTGTTTAATACAATTTAAATATATATTTATATATATTATCAAAAATGATATCAATTGATTATTTTTGCTCGATCAAATCAATCCATCGATCCTTTTTAAAATTATAATCCTTTTTGATATCTTATCTATTAACAAAATGTTTGTTACATTCGAAATAGATTATCCCTTATCATACATTAGTTATATTAAATATATATATGTACGTGTGTGTTACTTTTAGAGGATTTAGTTGGGCACTATAGGAATTGATATCCTTGATGGAAAATTTAATTGAATTCGTTTTCATGAAATATATTGGTGTCATTGATATTTGATGAAATATCCAGGTGTGTGTGTGTGTATGTGTGGATTGATTGATTTTAGATGAATTAATGGAAAAATAAAAAAGTCGATTTCCTAATTGATATTATTATCATTATCATCATCATCATCATCATCATCATCATCATCATCATCATCATCATCATCATCATCATCATCATCATCATCATCATCATCATCATCATCATCATCATCATCATCATCATCATCATTATTATTATTATTATTATTATTATTATTATTATTATCATCATCATTATCATCATCATTTTTTTCTCCATCTTTTCTTTTTCCTCTTTCTTTTTTTTTCTCCTTTAACTTCATCGTTCGATTATAATCACAGATGTATCATAAATATGTCAAGAAAAATCTACATTTTTCTAATCTCGCTTATCTAACAAATAAAATATTTCGTAATATTCACGTTTTCCTCAACTATTAATCGTTTGGAATAGGCATTTGATATCGAAGATTGGCGAATACTTAATGCCACGTGTCTCGTTGGAAAGTTGTTAATGTTCTACGAGAATATCTTAGAAAGGAGGTTTAGTTCGACTCTTAATATTAGATTTAGAAGAATGCGCTTTATACAAGGATCTTCAATACCGTCGTATTAGTTGTTATCTTGGTATGCAATAAGAAACAAGAAAATCATTCTTAGAAGATACATTTATGTATATATATATACATACACACATATATGTATGTATGTATGTATATGAGAATCATCTTATAAAATATTCGAGTTATGCAAGATCTTAAACATTTTAAGCGTTAGATACATTCCACGTGTTTTTCTTTTTAAATATAAAAAGAAAAATAACATGTAGATGTGTGCGTAGGTATATATATGTATGTGTGTGTGTATGTATGTATGTACGTATGTATGTATGTATGTAAATTTTTATAAAATAAAAAAATGTATGTAATATACTCGCAAGAAGAAACGTTTTAATAGTTACATTCATGGTTGATTTTATTCTTATTTGTTTACCCCAGTGAAAATGGAAAAGAAAATATTTATTTTTTTTTTTGTAGATTTAAAATATTTATTTGTACATTTATAGATCTCGTTCGGTGTTTTAAACGAGAAAGACAAAGAATTTATGAGAATATTTTTCGAGTTGAGTGGAATTAGTTACTATAATAATTTGTTAATTGCGTCGAATTAAACGACAGAACGAAAAAAGATTTCCAACTCGACACTTATTTTTTTTTATTTTATTTTTCCTTTTTTATTTATCATTTTATAAATATATACTTTCGAATTATTTCTCAAAGAAATCGTTTTAATAATTATTATTGAAATCGGTATATCGAAGTGTCGGAAGTCGAGAAAATTAAAAATTTAGTTCTAAATAAAATCAATTAAATTTTAGAATTAAATTCTATATATATATATATATATATATATATATATATATATATATATATATATATACACAAATAATAGAAGATAAAAAATAATAGATTTCAATAAGAAAGAGAAAAGAATGAGCGAGAGAGAAAAATAGATAAATAGATATATAAATATCCTTTCAGATGACATAATTCGATTTACAAAAAAAACAAAATCAAATGAACGAATATCAAATACAAAAATAGATCGATTTCATTGATAATAAGAGGCGATATGAAGAACGTAGAAAAATATTATTACACGTTTTCTTCCGCGAAACGTAAAAAGGTAGAAAAAAGAACAGAAATAAAAATAAAAAAAAAGAAAATGAAAAAACAAAACCACGTGACGTAAAGTGGACACGATAATGTGTCTCATCGTTCGATAAGAAAAATAAAAATAAAAATAAAACGAAGAAGAAAGAGAATAATAAAACTAATACTAAAACGAAGAAGAAGAAGAAGAAGAAGAAGAAGAAAAAGAGGAAAAAGAAAAAGAATAATAAAAATAATACTAAGAAGAAGAAGAGGAAGAGGATGAGGAGGAGGAGGAGAAGGATGAGGAAGAGGAGGAAGGGAAGAGTTAAGGAAGTAAGACGAAGACGTAGACGAAGATGGTGGAGGGAGAGTTCGGGGGTGGGGAGGTGGACGAGATGAAAATCTTGGCAAGAAAACAGAAATGATCTGTACCAATGTGCGACGCACTGGGCCAAAAGTCAAAAGACGTTGCCGGCCGTGGTTGATTTTTAGTAGCGTCGCGACGCCTCGTCGAGCCATCCGATATCGACGTCGTTATCGACCTTCGTTTTCTCATAGGGAAAACACCGGAATATAGGCCTTAATTTGAGTTGAGAAGGGAGGACGATAATTAGAAGAAGAACAAGAAGAAGAACAAGACAAAAGAAGAAGGGAAAGAGGAAGAGGAAAAAAAATTAGGAGAAGGAGAAGAAGAAGGAGAGGGAGAGGGAGAGGAAGAAGAAGAGGGGGGGGAGGACATGCAAGGCGCGTTCGAAACCGCGCGACAGATCGTCGAATTCGAGGAGCTCGTATCACGGCTTGATCGAATAAACGACGTCGTCGTACGGCCATCTTCTTTGTCACCGACACCACCGTCGCCATCCCTGCCGCCTCCTCCTCCCCCACCACCACCACCACCACCTCTACCACCTAGGTCACTTCCCCCACCTCCACCTGCACCACCACCATCGACAGGAGTACAACCACCTCCACCTACATTTCCACCTCCATCAGCACCAACACCACCAACATCAGCGCCTGCACCCGCACCTGCACCCCCACCCCCACCCCCACCCGCACCTGCACCCGCACCTGCAAATGCACCACCACGACCACCACCTTCGTCGTCGTCGTTATCGTCTCCCTCGTCGTCACCGCTCTTTAGAAATTCCATTACAAATTCTAACATTGATTTATTTCAAAATAATCGTCTATCGCAAGATGAGAAAAGTGTTCGCGTACATATCGGTATCGACGAGGATCTACGAATGATATTAGAAATGGATCCATCGATCTTCGACAGGACGCCACCGCCCGTCTTATTATCGAACAATCACTCGGCCAACATCTCGACCCTGCCAAGAGCAATGCGCGTTACTCGACCACAAGGCTGGTACTGACTATCATCGAGACTTAACCACCTAATACTACTACTACTACTACTACTACTACTATTACTACTACTACTACTACTACTACTACTACTACTACTACTATTACTACTACTACTACTACTACTACTACTACTACTACTACTACTTCTACTACTACTACTACTACTACTACTACTACTACTACTACTATTACTACTACTACTACTACTACTACTACTACTACTACTACTACTACTACTACTACTACTACTACTACTACTACTACTACTACTACTACTACTACGACTATTACTACTACTACTACTACTACTACTACTACTACTACTACTACTACTACTACTACTACTACTACTACTACTACTACTACTACTACTATTACTACCACTACTACCACTACTACTACTATTACTATTAGACTTTAATCTTAGTTTTAGTTTGACTTACGGGAGAGAGAGAGAGAGAGAGAGAAAGAGAGAGAGA
>OU426870.1:3579756-3602256 GCA_911387685.1 Dolichovespula media
ATGTGTGTGTGTGTGTGTGTGTGTGTGTGTGTGTGTGTGTGTATTATTTTTTTTATATCTTATGAAAATATTATCGTTTACATGATTTCGTAGGTATTATTTCGAAATATCTCCATATTTTCTTTTTCTTCCCAACGTTTCGTTGTATTAAAAGGATTATAATATTTGGATAGACTTGTGATATTGGAATATTATATATTGTAAAAGTTTTATTATTATATTAAAATATCATGCAAATTTGCAAGGTTTCAATGATATGAAGATATTTTGATAATATAATATAATATAGTAAATAGTAATATACGTATATAAATATACAACGTAAAATATTATATTGAAATATTATATCACGATCTGCATAAAACAAAAAAAATTATATATATATTTCAATATTATTAGAAATCTCACAGAAATAATTTTCAACACTACGTGATATTATAATAAATAATTTGTTTTTTATAATAATATATATATATATATATCTTTTTATATCTTATAATCATTCTTAATTTTAATTTGTAATTCTTAATTACATATACACACATATAATTGAGATAATAATGAGTGTGTGTGTGTGTGTGTGTGTGTGTGTATATATATTCTAAATCTTACAAATGAAGAATTACAAATTAAAATTAAGAGAGATTATAAGATATAAAAAATTAATTATCAAAATATAATAAGAATTTATAATATATTTGAAGATATACCAAACAAGCGATACATATATGTATATATAAAAGATATATATCGAAAAAGTTCATTAGACTTATTGTTCGCTCATATAATTTGTTTCTTTTTTTTTTTTTTTAATTTTTTCCTTTTTTTTTCAAGTACATATACGAGCGAATAGCAACAACGATATCTCTTTTCTAATTTTTACATGTTCGCTACGTTTGCTCTAATACTGTTCCTGTTTCGGTTACGGAATAATAATATTAACGTTAACGTCATACGAAAACGATGACTATCGTTCTATCTCGGGTTTATGCTTTTATTTGCATAACTCGAATCGATATCGTGGTTTCAATCGATCGATCGATCGTTCGTTTCTTCGTTCGCTCGCTCATTCATTCGTAGATATGTTCAATGCAATGGCCAACCACATGGCTATATGCTTTTACGTCATATACTTCTACATATACATTTATATATATATATATATATATATATATATATATATACACATATAATATATTTATATAATATATACTATGAAGTGTGTGTATGTGTGTGTACATAAGTGTTGCGAATTACAAATTGGATTTAGCACCACACTCGCGCAATTTTCCGAATTGAAAGACAAATTCGTATGCGTCATATACTTAAACACGTTTTATTTCACGTGAAATCAATCGTCTCTTTTATCACTCTTTTATTTATTTCTCTTTTTTCTTCATTTTATTTTATTTTATTTCATTTTTTATTTTTTATTTCTTAATAAGATTAAACAAAAATTCATTAGTATATTCGTAATATACAAATGTAATATACATGCATACACACACACACACACACACACACAATATATATACACATATATTGTATTGTATAGTAGTATACATTATAATATACATATATATACATTTGTAGGATACATCGTAATCTATTATATATACATATATGTATACATTTTATATTGTACATACATACATACGTACGTACGTACGTACGTGTGTGTGTTTATTATACGTATGTTTGTGAGAGTAACCCAGTTAGTGGTTTACATGAAACGAAAAGGGGTAGAAAGGGTAGGTATGGGAAGGGGTTGGGGGTTAGTTGAGAGACGATGGAAGCGCCCAAGGTGTAATTACGGATAATGAGCGATGGCGCGTGTCACGAATGTACCGTGCACCTAACAGCGTTAAGTAGCGTAACGTGCCTCCACATAATTCAATTTTCGTGTATTTTCGGCGTTGATACACATAAGTACTTACTCGGTGAGACCTTAATTATAGTTCGTATAGGAATGAATCACCGAAGAAATACCCTTACGTTTTGTACTTAACAGAAATGATCCTCCGTTTTTTTTTTTTTCTCATAAAAGTCGAACAAGAAGAAAACAAAAATAATAAAAAAGAAAAAGGAACGAAAGGAGAGAGAGGGAGAGAGAAAGAGAGAAAGATATTTCGAACATTTCCTTTTTACAGATGTTAACGTTTGGTTTTTTTTTCTTATTACTTTCTTTCTTCTTTGTTTTCTTTTTTTTTTCTTTTTTTTACTTTGTACATCTTCGATTTATTTTTCCATTATTCCTTTTTACTAGGTTTTTAATAAAGGATATAAAGAAAATTTGATTGAACGTAACTCTTTGATTTCTGAACATTATATGAAAATTGTATGGAATTTATATATTTAAAGAAATTCATTATGTAAAAATCAGAAGATATTTTGTTAGGTTACAACGGAATTAATTATCGTCGGTTCGTTTCCGTTTTCCTTTTGTTTTCGTTATCGTCGTAGTCGTCGTCGTTGTCGTTGTCATCGTCGTTAAAAAATTGATCGAAGATATTTTTTGATTTATAAAAATTACATGAAATTTATATATTAAACAAATTATATAAAATATATGTATATATATATGTGTGTGTGTATATATTATGATTAGAAGATATTTTGTTAGGTTATAATGCAATTTATTATCGTCGGTTCGTTTCCATTTTCCTTTTTGTTTTCGTTATCGTCGTAGTCGTCGTCATCGTCGTCGTTGTTATCATTGCGTTTCCACCTGACGCAAATGTTCGTTCTTGAACGTAAGCTGGGTTGCCTACACTCTAGGCAAACCAATCTCTCGGCATATTCTAATTTTATATTGTTTTTATAGTAACCATCTTATTTCATTCGAGCGATGATTGAATAATATTTTATTACGACAAATCAATATCATCAATTCGATGACGATAACAACGAAATCTATTTTCATCTTGTTTTTCAAGGTCATATATATATAATTATATATATTATATAAATAATATATATATTTATATATATATATTATAATATATTATAAATAATATATATATTTATATATATATAATAATATATATATATATTATTCTTTTGCTTATTATTATTCAAAAGAAATTTTAATCTTTTAAAAATTAATTTGTCTTCCTAAAGTATAAATTTCGATCCAAGTATATGTAAGATTTTCTTTTTGTTTTTAATTTTCTTTTTCATACAAATTATTTCTAATTCGTTGATTCATTTTTTGGATCAGTTTTCCGAGAAACCAAGACACAGATTTAGATACTTTTTTCCTTTTGTAAACCATTAGGAACCATCGAGAGAAATCATAATCAAATTATATCTGATCTTTGTATTTTCTCAGAACAAGAAACGAAATGATAATAATATTATTATTGTTATTTATTTTTTTCTTAATTCGATCAAACCAATAATTTGTTTTTTTCAATTATTATTGAAACAAGAAAGAAGTCGTCTTGTTTTAAGGAAATACGAGGATTAATGTATTTACTTAAGAAGTTTTCGGATGAAGCAAACCAACATAGACGTTTGACATTCTCTCTTTTGAATTTTGTTTCCTTTCCTTTCTTTTTCGTTTTCTTTTTATTATTCATTAAATTTCCAATATTAACTTTCGTAGATTTTGTCAACATGAAAAGCGTCAATGGGAAATAATAATATCTAATCATCATTTTATTTTGTTAGAAAATAAATCAAGTTTATTTGGTATCCGGTGTAAACAATATTTCAACGTGACGGAATCAATCGAGGATAATTTTAAACATTTATAACTTCCAAAATTCCTTCATTTTATTCTATCAAGAATAATTTGTGACACATTTTATAAATATAGAACGTATCAACAGGAACTAAATTTATCTATTATATATATAAATCTAAAACATGACAAAATCGATCGATGATAATTTTACACGTTTATCTTTCGAAATTTCTTTATCTTTTTCTTTCTTTTCCCGTTCATTTTCCAAAAATCACCTTCGACATTTTATCGACATAGGAAACACAAATACATTACACACACACACACACACACACACACTCTCTCTCTCTCTCTCTCTCTCTTAAAACAAATCACATTTATTTATTTCCTAATCTAAATTTAATCAACGATAAAATATCACGAATGAAAACATTCGTCATTAACTTTTAAACTCCTTATTTTAGTTCATCCATTCGTCGAGTCTCGTTTTCGACATTTTATCGAAAATAGAAGACACAAACGGAGATTATATATATTAATCCTGAAAAAAATCGAATTTATCTATTTCCTAAATTTAAATTTAAGCAACGTTAAATATCACGAACGAAAACATTAGCAATTAATTATTTTCTAATCTCTATCAATTTCGACATTTCGTTACGATAGAGAACAACGATACAAATTATAATTGAAATCATGTTTAATCATCGTATATCATCTTAATTAATTTCTAAAACAAGATCTAAAGAAATTAAAAACGAAATTAGCAATCCATTTTATTTCATTAGTTAATTCCCGATGAAATCACATTTGATATTTTATCAAATGCATGACATATCAATACAAATTGAATTCAAATGATATCCAATCGTCGTAGATTTTCCTTATCTAATTCCTAAACAAATTTATATACGAATTAAACGTACGGAGAAATCATCGTTTCATTCATCTTATTAAATCCCATAATTTATTCATAAATTTTTCCAAGAATCACTTTCGATATTTTTATATCAATATGAGAAACGTCAACACAAATTATATTCAAATTATATCCAATCGTCATATATTTTCTTATCTAATTTCTAAACCAAACCGAACGAATTGAATTAGCGACGAAACTGTCATTTCATTAATCTTCCTTAATTTATTCAGAAATTTTTCCAAGAATCACATTTGATATTTCATCAACGTAGAAAACGTCGACGCATATTCTAGTGAAACTAATCAATTTTTTTTCCCTTACTCTCGTCATATTTCTAAACAAAATTACAACGAATTAAACGAACAGAAAGAAATCATTGTATCTTTCATATTCTTAAATTCGTCATAATTAATCATAAATTCAATCGAAGAAATACCTTTGATATTTTATCTACGTACAAAACATCTATTCGCACGTTCTAATATTAGAACTAATCAATTTTTTCTTTTTCTTTTTCTTTTTCTTTTTTACTCGTCTCATTTCTAAAATAAAACCGAAACGAATTAAACGAGAATAAGGGCATACTTATTTTATTCATTAATCCTCGTAGAAATCACTTTCGACATTTTATCAAAATAGAAGAACACGAAGACGTTGAACGCGAATCTCTCGGGAGATTCTCTTCTTTCGTTTCTCGTCTCATCTCGTCTCATCTCGTCTCCTCTCGTCTCCTCTCGTCTCCTCTCGTCTCCTCTCGTCTCCTCTCGTCTCCTCTCGTTTCCTCTCGTCTCCTCTCGTCTCCTCTCATCTCCTCTCGTCTCCTCTCGTCTCCTCTCGTCTCCTCCCGTCTCCTCCCGTCTCCTCCCGTCTACTCTCGTCTACTCTCGTATCATTTCGTCTCATTTCGTCTTGTTTCGTACGTGACGCGAGAGATAGACTCGAGAGTCGATTTAACGCGACACCGGCGTTTCGCTCGGTCGCAGACGCTTTTCGTGCTACGCAACGTTTCGCATTTATCTCTCTCTATCTTTCTCTCTCTCTCTCTCTCTCTCTCTCTCTCTCTCTCTCTCTCTCTCTCTCTCTCTCTCTCTCTCTCGTTTAGGATGGAAAGTATGGAACCTGAAAGATTAGAAGAAGAGGGGAGGGTTGGGATGGTGATAGAGATGGGGGTGGATATGGAGGAGGGTGAGAGAGATGATAGCTAAAAGAAGGTGATAGAGTTAGGATGAGAAAGGGGGAGTATGCAAACCTTTTAAGAGGAATTTGATTCCGTTATTACTACACTACTACTACTACTACTACTAGTACTAATATAACACACTATACTACTACTATTATTATCTATCCAATGTTGCTATTGATACTGATACCGATACTGAAAACATATGAGCTACTAGAACTATCTGAAATTTTGCAAAAGGAACTCTGGTGACTCCGTTCGACGTCCCATCATCTGTTGATAATTATCTAACGTTTCGAATTGCGACGTCACTCTTCTGTACTTTTCTTTTCGTTATACAAGTCGTGTTTCTTTTTCGTTACGTTATTTTTTCTTTCTTAACTTTTTTGATCTTTTTTTTTTTTAGTTAATATTCCTTTCTCTTACTTTTTCTATTCGATTTCCATTTCACATGACATCTAGATTTACATCGCTTCATTGGGTTTTTCTTTAGTTCTAGTTTTGGTTCTTTATTTTTCTTTTTTATTTTTCATTCCTTTTTCTTTTTCTATCTAGGAAAAATGTCAAATTGTTCGATAACGATTAGTGATCATTGAATTAAAGCGATCGTTTGCTTATTATTGTTGTTATTATTATTATTATTATTATTATTATTATTATTTTTGTATGATAAATATGAAAATTATTTTAATACGATTATTTAATAATATGCATATTATTAAGCGTTTTAATGACGATCAATGTTTTCGTTCATTTTCATCGATCGTTCGATTCGAAGAGGAATATTTAGATCAAATTCAAGTACACTCTCCTCTCTCTCTCTCTCTCTCTCTCTCTCTCTCTCTCTTTCTCTCTCTCTCTCTTTCTCTTTCTCTCTCTTTCACTCACTCGTACAATTTTGATTAATTTTATTCATTACGTTATGTGCTATTTAATTTTTCCAATATTCATCAACATTTTCAAATAATATATATATATATATATATATATATATATATATATATATTATTTTTATCTCTTTTTATTATATTATACCGAATAGTATTATCATTTTCATCGATCGTTCGATTCGAAGAGGAAAGTTTAGATAAAATTCGAGTACCACCCCCTCCCCTATTCCTCCTTCTCTCTCTCTCTCTCTCTATATATATATATATACATATATATATATATATATATATATATATATATATATATATCACTCAATCTCTCTTTCTCATACACACATACACATACTCACTTCGACTCAGTCATTCGTAGTCATGGGACCATCGTTGAGAGTTACTCCGTAGAGGAGTATGAATAGATCGTAAAACGTTCTAGCTCCGTTCGAAGGAACGCTTCTTCTTCGAAAAGTTTTTCGTCGCGCTTCGTTTTTACCTTCGCTATGCAAAATCTTGTGAAACTCAGCCCTCATGACCCGCCAACGTCGAACAACTTTCGTCGACGGATATCTTCGAAACTTTTTGAATTCTCTCTCTCTCTCCCTCTCCCTCTCTATCTCTATCTCTATCTCTATCTCTATCTCTATCTCTATCTCTATCTCTTTTCCGTTGATACTCATGCTCACGTTCTCCCTCTTACTCTTCCTATGTCTATTTTTCGTAACTTACTCGTAACTTACGCGTTTACATTACTGAATTTTTGCCTTAGGAAAAATTCCGGGAAATACGAGAAAATACGCGGGATTCTTCTATTCTTCGGTATGGAAGGACCAACTGATTTTTCCGTTCCTTTTCACCTTTCATCTACGATCCATTACATATGTATTATGTATGTATTCATGTACGTATACCATACGTACGTAGGTACGTATGTATTCGTAGATATAGAGATCGTACGAAGATTTCTTTTTATAATTTTTCCTTTTTTCCTTTCTTTCCTTCTCTTTTCTTTTTATTCCTCCTTTCTTTCCTTTTGTGTTTTCCTTTATCTTTCATATATTTACATATGGACATATATATATAATATCTACCAATATATATACACGTACACGTACACGTACACGTGCATACGTGTGTGCGTGTGTGCGCGGGGCGGGGGGGGATGTGTTAATTATCAACAACAATAACAAGTATATTTGTTTAATAATTATTCAAAGACGTTCGATCGGAATATCTGATTAATTAATTAATTAAATAGAAAAGATAGGAAAACAAAAAGCAGTATCATAGCATGAAAGAAAAAGCAACATAATCAATTATACTTTCGGTCTAAACGAAAAGTCGAGATTTTGTTTCATTTCCCGATAATTCAAATAATTCGACGTACGAAATCGTGAACAATTTTTTTTTTGTTTTCTTTTTTAATTCAATGTTCCTTCTTTTCCCTTCCATTTCTACTAACAAACGAGATATTCAATCGGCCCTTAATTTTATATGATCAACCTCTGTGCCAACATATATACATACATACATACATACATAAATAAATATACACATACATATATATATACATATACACATATATAAATATATAGATGCCTACATGGATACAATAAATACATATAATACACATGCATACATACAATAGATACATAAATATTATATCTACATACATACATACATACATACATATATATAATTTATATATAAATATATAATACATGCGTACGATAAATACATATATAAATGTATACATAGACGCGTAGAATAAAACTTTGTACATATATACCACCCAACTATAAGCTCGAATTCGAAATATACTCTTTTCTCAGCGGTCTAATTTCCTTTCTCTTTTATTTTTCTCTTATTTTCTTATTAAATTTACAAAAACCGTACTCGCAAGTACCTTCGCTCGAAAGAGAGAGAGAGAGATCTTTCTCTCTCTTATTTTCTCTCTCTCTCTCTCTCTCTCTCTCTCTAAAACGTACGTACGTATGTTAACTACGTTAGGATTGCACTTAGCAGAAATAGTGGGTGGTGGGAGGGCGTTGGATAGAGGGTTACTTCTGTATCGCTTGTTCGGCTTAATCACCTTTTGGTCTCTAATTAAA
Source organism: Dolichovespula media (assembly GCA_911387685.1). Classification (NCBI taxonomy): domain Eukaryota; kingdom Metazoa; phylum Arthropoda; class Insecta; order Hymenoptera; family Vespidae; genus Dolichovespula; species Dolichovespula media. The sequence goes on from OU426870.1 coordinate 3,588,542, forward strand.
ATCGGCTTGGCTCGGTTAACACACCAGTCGTCTATTCCCCGTATAACCGACTTTATGATCAATTCGCAGACGTAATCGAAATTAACGTTGTAAAATTTGTAATGAAGAAATGGAAAATTGTGGTAAAAGCACCTGGCTATAACCGAGGCAGGCTAGTAGGTGCTTGACTGATATATGCCTGTGTGTTAACACGACGGTGAGATGGGAGGGCGAGAGAGACGAGGGGTAGGGTGGGTGGGTGGGGGTGGGGGTAATAGTACTGTGATAATCGACGTATGTGTGAGCTAACATTTACATAAGTCCTATGTGTCGGTACGGTCCGTAGGTGTAGATAGGTGGTGATGATGATGATGATGATGATGGAGGTGAGGGTGATGGTGAGGGTGGGGGTGAGTGTGAGGGTGAGGGTGAGGATGAGGGTGGATGTAATGGACCAACGCTCGGTCTAACACTCGCACATTTAAACGATAGGATTCGTTAGCGCGAATATTAATCGAGTGTCTTGGATTTAACATACGTTTTCAAACACGCTCGAGAGAAATCAACGTCGACGAGATTTACCGACGAGATTATATACGACGACGACGATGACGTCGTTTTCATTTTTGTTTTCTTTTTTTTTTTTCCTTCTCGTTTTCCTTCTAGTTTTTCGTTTTCTTTTTCTTTCCCATTTTCGTTTCGTTTCGTTTCGCTCAAAGTGTACTTACATCGGAACCACTCGACGCAAATTTTTAACGTTTTCTACTACCGACTAAACTCATTATGGTTTAGACGTTATGTTATATAAATATATGTATATATATATATATATATGTATGTATATATATATATATATATGTATGTATATATATATATGTATGTATATATATATATATATTTGTGTGTGTATGTATATGTATACGAGATTGAACGGGACATTTTTGTTCGTTTGTTTATTTTTCTCTCTTGGTTCGGTTGATTTGTTCGATCGTTCATTTGATCGTTCATGCGATCGTTCGTTCATTCGTTTGTTCGTTCGTTCGTTCGTTCGTTCGTATGTTTGTTTGTTTGTTTGTTTTTTCGTAGTCAAATTAAACTAATCGTATAATTGTTAGGATTTTTATTTGGAGGTTAGGTATACGATGTCATAATCGGTATTTTGTTTTTGATTCGTAATTCGCATTATTTTGATTTTTAATGTTTAAAATCGTGGTTGAATTAGTTTGTTTGAATAATTAGAATATTATTATTGATTTCATTATTATAATTAATATATATATATATATATTATTATTATTACTATTATTATTATTGTTATTATCATTATTCTAATGCAAAATTATAATACTTATATCTTCGTAGATGATTAATCATTATTCGCGTCTGTTAATGTCTTTGAAATATATTATTAAAATATTATCATTAATATTGTTATTAGAGTATTTTATTCTAATGGAAAGTCATAATATTTATATCATTTTAAATAAATATTCTATATTTCTAAATTATACATTGTACCGTTATATATTAATTGCAGTTATAAAGATGTACCGAGTATAAAATATTATGCTTTTTCGTAAAACTAATGATATTAACTTTATTATATTATTACATACATATATACATACATACATATATACATATATATGTACATATATGTATATATTATATAAAAGATAAATATTATAATAATATATTATTTATTATTAATTTTCTACATTACAATATTATCTGTTGACTGCAGATATAAAAATATATCGAATAGAAAATACGTTGCTTTCTTCGTAAAACTAATGAATTTATCGTTATTATATTATTTTATACTTGCATACATTGTTATAATAATATATACAAATAATTATTTTATATTATTTATTATTGATTCTTAACCTTTACACCATTTTATCTATTAAACGAAATTATAAAAAATATATCCAATAGAAAATACGTTGTTTCTTCGTAAAATTAATGATATTAACGTCGTTATCTTCCTTAGTGAGAAAGCAAGAGGGAAATTATGAGTGAGTGAGCGAGAGAGTAAGAGAGAGAGAGAGAGAGAGAGAGAGAGAGAGAGAAGAGGGACACAACATCGTGTAATATCTACTCTTCGTAGAAAACCCTCGTTCGTGATAGAGGGAGGATAAGAAAGAGCTAGAGAAGAGGATATATATATATTTGCATGAAGCTGCCATAAGCGATCTACGTTGTTCTTTATACATGCACTAAATTCGGTATTACGGTTCTACATCGAAATATACCGGGTGTCTTCTTTTAATACGATACGTTACGATACTATACGATACGATATTATACGATACGATAACGATACGTTACGATACGATACGTTATAATGTATCTTCGGATCTTATTGGTATTATAATATAAATCTTTCGAATATAAAAATAGGGGTTAATTATTTTAAGGGGGAAAAGGGGGGGATGGTTGGTGCTGAACGGAGCGGGGGAGGAATGTAATATTTATTGCAGCAATTTTATAGAGTTTTCTGTTTCTTAAATATACGGAAGTATCAACAATTTTATATATGTGTATATATATATATATATATATTTATATATGTGTGTAAACATATATATGTATATAAAATTTGAGTCTGCAGTTATTCGCACTTGAAATCAAAAAGAGTATTTATATCGGTTAAACGAATTCAAACCTAATAATATTATTGTCATCTCTTTACCGAAATTTTTATTTTTGTTTTCTCTCCAAAAACTAATAATAATAATAATAATAATGATTATTATTATTATTATTGTTATTATTATTATTATAATTTTTGTCTACATAAAAATTTTGACTTATCCCTTGTTACTTGTCTTCTAATTCGAATAAAAATCATTCATTCCTTTTTTATGCGTTATGCTTTTAAAGATTGTTCTTTTTTAAATCTAAATATACATTAATAATAATAATGATAATAATAATAATAATTTTTATCTAAATAAAATTATTAATATATCACTCGTTACTTGTTTTCTAATTCCAATCAAAATTTGTTTATTTTTTTCCTTCGATGCAAGTTATGCGTTTAAACATTTTTTCTCTTTTTTTATAAACTACCAGCACTAATTCGAACATGAAATTAATGTCAACTAATTCGATATTTTCTCTCGTTTCATTATTTCCTTTTTTTTCTTTTAATTTTTTTTTTTAAATCCAAATATTCAATAATAATAATAATAATAATAATAATAAATAAATAAAATAATAATAATTATTATAATAATAATGATGACAATAATAATTTAGGGTCATTTTAAGTTCTTCAATTTGAATCGTTTGCGACATCGTTTTCCAATTCTAATATACAAATATGAATTTCTCTTGACGAGTTAATTGTGTTGAACGTCGATGATTATGCGCATTCATAGAATATATTCGAGTTCATCGTGTTACGTTTTAAACCGACGTTAGAACCATAGTTAATCCGTTAAAATCAACAATGCTGGGAGCACCACTACTCTCCAGGAATTTTCACTCACTCGGATCGCTAGTTCAACAGTTGCAATCGGATTATGGAAACGTTTTCGGTTTGAGTTTAGTTGAAGCTCTGTGTTACTTTGTTGTGCAGTTACTTAAATAAAGAAAAATTATGAAAGAGAGACAGAGACAGAGATAGATAGATAGATAGATAGATAGATAGATAGAGAGGAACGTACACTTCTTTACTTTTCACTACTTCATCCAATTCTCCTCTGTTCTCTTTTTTATTTCATGTTTTCTTTCTCTTTTTTTCTTCTTTTTATTATTTTTTCTTCCCTTCCATCCTTTTCCTCTTACATTAAAAATTTTTACTCTCACTCAAGTGGCAATTAATGACTCTTCTTTTTTTTTTTTTCTTTTTCTTTCACCGACGAACTAACACAGTCATATCCGTCAGATCGTAAAATTTATTACCTGATCGTTAATGTCAACCACAAAATTGTGTGACTCGAAGGAGAATCAGTGCAAGGATAAACTGATAATAAAAAGAAAAAAAAAAAGAAAAAAATGATGATGATGACGATGATGATAGTAATAATAATAATAATTACAAAGCTACTTTACGTTAGTTTTCTTTGTACTTTCTTTTTGATACTTCTCAAATTTTCCCTTTTTGCACTTCTTCTTTCTGTTCGTTTTCCTTTTTATTTTATTTTATTTTATTTTATTTTTTTTATTTAAAAAGAGAAAAAAATGATACTTTCTATAGGAACATCGTTCGCAAACGATATAGAGGTATTAGACATGAAGGGAAGGGCGGATGGTCGGGGGTAGGGGGAGGAGGGTTGGAAACTCATAAATACGTTTCTATTGAAATTAGGAGCCGTTAACGAAGTCAGCCATTAGATACGAATATATGCAAATATCTTCTCATTGTTCTAGCTCGTGATTAGACGGCGTTGCAATCGCCTTATGTGTTCATGCATGTGACGATGCAACCTCAGCCAAAGGCGAATCTAATTCTCTATCGTTTTGACTGTGTACTTATGTATGTATGTATGTATGTGTGTGTATGTGTGTATGTAAGTTTGTATATGCATAAGATGCATGTACGTATGTAATAGTGTAATCATTTATGTAAATTGAATATGGATGTATAAGTTGGTAATTTATTTAAAGTGAAATTATCTTCGATAGATTTGTTTGTTTGTATGTGCGCGTGTGTTCGTTTATTAATATATATATATATATATATATATATATATATATATATATATATATATATATTATATAATTTAATATTATATGTTATGTAACTATTCTTAGGAAACAATAAGTGTGTATAAAATAATTTTATTATTAGTTATTATTTATCAGTTATTATTTATTCGTACGAAAATAATTTTATTATTGTAAAATAATTTTATAGCTTTTGCGCGCCTATCAAATATCTTTTATCTCTTTCTTTTAATATAATATTAAACAATCTTTCTAACGGGTTACGTATTATCTCTTAATACAAAATTTTCCGTCTTACAACTTCTTCTAATGCAGATATTTTTTGTTCCGTTTCGTTCTATTCTTTCTTCCTTTCGTTATTTTTAATTTCTAACTTCATTCCAACGAACGACTGTGTTCTATTCCATGATAAATAATTTCCTTTTTTCAATACGGAATTTTCTTTGATATCTAATCCCTTAATTTTTTATGTCTATTCTTCTTTTTTTTTTTATTTTTATCTAACACAGAGTCATTAAATTTTTTCATTGTATACAAAATAATACAGAAAGTTTCTTCCAATAAAAAGTATCGTCCTTTCGATCGGTGATAATTTTTTTTCCTTTTTTTTTTTTTCCTTTTATGACGAACAATGTTTCAAGTGGACGAACATAAGCAAGATTTACATAATCGATATAAATGACATTCGTTAATGTTTATTCCATTTAAAAAAATAATTATGACAGTACACCGACGAAGATTCATCGTCTTATTCGTTAATTCTAATGATGGAATTAAAAGAGATAGTCGTGCATGCGTAATGGTAGGATACGGAGGATTAGGAGTATTAAAATAGAAAATATCGTATAGGAGAAACGCCGGTAGTACACGGTGGGATAGGAAGGGCGAAGAAAAAAAAATAAAAAAAAAAAAAAAAAGGAAGAGGAAGAAAAAGGAAGAACAAAAGAAGTAAACGAAAAGGAAAGAGAGAAGAGAAAGAAAAGGGAGAGAGAACGAATAGAGGATGAAGTAAAAGCAAATGAGTGAAATATAACGGTAACAATACCAAAAAAAAAAAAAAAAAAAAAAAGAAAAAGAAAGAAAACGAAGAAAGAACGAAAAAAACAAAACCCTAAGATAAAAACAAAATTGAATGAGTCTGGTAAAACGCGCACGAGATTTGGCCGGGTAGAAGAAATCCGTGTGAGCTGGGTAAACCGGGTGGTAACGATAAAGAAAAGACGTCTCTCGCACGTTGAATAAACGGGAGAGACGTACAAACGTACACTTTTCGCATTTATCTCTTATCTCGTTTAGCATATACTATTTATCGTACTTAGCATAATCCATATCGAGCGGCCCGACGCGTGTATTCGAGGCACGATTTCGTCTCTCTCTCTCTCTCTCTCTCTCTCTCATCCACAAAGTGGAATCTTAACTTACGTAACTCTCTATCTCTCTCTCTTTCTCTATCTCCATCTCTTTCTGTCTTTCTTATTCTTTCTCTTATATATATATATATATATATATATATATATATATATATATATATATATATATTCTCTTATTTATATATATATATTTCTCTTATATATCTATATAAATATATATATATATAGATATATATATATATATATATATATATATATATATATATATATATATATATATATATATAAATGACAAATGTATAAAACGAAAGTGTACCTATAAGAACATTTTAGAGTTCGGTCAAAACGCGATTCATATTTTTTATGACGTGTATGAGAGAGAGAGAGAGAGAGAGAGAGAGAGAGAGAGAGAGAGAGAGAGAGAAAAGCATCTCGAGAAACGGAAAGCAAAACTCTGTCCAAATTGCACAATCTCTCTATTTTGGTTTTCTTATGGCCACAATTTGGCCATGTTCCCAAATTGGGAATGTCTTTTAGATTTAGAGTTTATCCGAGATCGAACGGTCTCTACTTTACCGGCCAAAATTGATCGATCGAGAACTTATTTACTTATCTACTTACCAACTTATTTATTTATTTGTTTATTTATTTATTTATTTATCTACTTAGTTACTTATTAGACGGGTCTGAAATTCTAATTGATTTATAATAATATAAAATGATAATAATTAATTATTTAATAAATATTAATTGTAATTGTGATAATTATTAATTATAATTTAATAATTATTAATTGTAATTGTATAATAAATAATTATATAATAACAATTATAATGATAATAATAATTATTATTATTATTATTGCAATTGTAATTATATAATTGTTTGTAATATAGGTATTTAGGAATATAAACGGGTTAGTAAAATCAGTAACAGACATTATCAATTGAAGTGTCATCGTGAATTTTGTTCGAAATGAAAACTTGTTTGTTTTTTCTATCTTTTTTTTTTTTTTTTTGATCGAATTACCACCGATCGTACGTAAATTAATGGGTTATTTTCGATAATTAATTATTGCTTTGATATTGTTGCCATTGATAATAATTACCGTATAAAAATTGCAAATGTTTTGAATTTTCTTTTGGTATTTATCTCACGTCGACCTAATTTATATGATCCTGATAAGATAGACATAAATCTTTAATCAAATATTTTTATGATGCTTCACAGTTTGCGGATGAATTTTTCTTGTATCTTTTCTATTTTTTTTTTCCTTTTCTTTTCTTTTCTTTTTGACTTCCTCTCACTCCTCTTCTCTTTTTACCTTTTTAATCAATTTAATTATTCAAACAATTTTCTTTTTCTTCGTGAATTATTCGCTATGTATAACAAAATAATATATGTATGTATGTATGTATGTATGTATGTATGTATGTATGTATGTATATTTCAATATAATTAGTTCATTGTAAATAAATAATATTTATTATAGTTTAGTTTGAATCTGTTTATTTTTATTGATTTATTTTTTTTTTTATTTTGGCATCGTATATTATACATACATACATACATTCATATATACATACATACATACATACATACATACATACATACATACATACATACATACATACATACATATATACATACATATATAATTTTGTTGTTGATTTGTATATATATATATACATGTATATATATTATTTATTATTTTATTATTTTGTTGACGCATATATGTATTTGTTTTTATTTATTTATTAATTTTTTTTCCTTTCAGTCCACCGACATTCAAAACCGCGACACCGACCTCGCGAACGCAATTGAAGCTGCAGCTGATGCGAGAGCAGCTGCAGGAACAAGAGAGACGAGAAGCTGAGTTCCGACAAAGCTTGCAACAACAGAGACCAGCAGCTGCACATCCGAGGCCTGTACCTCCTACGCCTTTGTCGACCATTGGAGTCGATGTACCACCACAAGTTTTACAAGTAAGTTTAATTAAGATCAATCAATTTTTGTTATTTCCATCCAATTTGTCCTTTCGTTTTCTTTTTACCATTTACTATATTCCTTTTGTCTTTTCTGTTTTATTTTTATCCTTTTTTTTTTTTTCAAATTTCAAAGACTATATCTTTTCAAAGAAGGCTTCAAATTAATGTACTTGATATTTTAACGAATCAACTTACGCATCGATAAAAATAGAACTTTTATGATTTGTTAATGCTTTGAAATGAAATGAAGAAAAAAAACAAGGAAAAGAAAAAAAGAAAAGGAGGGAAGAAGGGATTTGATAAATAATTGATCATCCGTATGAGTCCAACAAATGCAAGTGCACTTTCAAAAAAAAAAAGAAATAAATATTAATAATCTTAATTATTTCATTATATTATAATATTATTAATAAAATAAATATTAAATATTATTTTTCGGTGGCCTTACCTTCATTAATAAATGAATAATAAAAATGTTTTGAAAGGGGTTTACTTTAATAAGCAAACTTTAATTAGTTTAATACTAACATGTTTATAAACGTCGATGAATAAGTAATAAGAATTAAAAAAAAAAAAGAAAAAGTAAAGAAATCGATTGTAAGAAATAATTAATAATGTAAATATTTGAACGGATGTATGATATATATATATATATATATATATATATATATATATATATATATATATATACGTATATAATAATAAAAGATGGCGATCGTTGTTACGTACACGCGTATGTAGATTTTTTGAATAGTTTCGATAGTTTCCAGAGTTCCTTTCTTTCTTCTTATTTTTTTTTCTTTGTTTTTTCGAACGATATTCGAAAGCAAAAGATTTGCATAACATTCATGGACATAGATATTCTCTCTATATACTTATATATATATATATATATATATATATATATATATATATATATATATTTGTGTGGTTTCGAACAACGACGTCGTTTGCACAACGGCATACGGTTATATTGACAATCGTGCGATACTGTTATGCCAGTTACTAGTTCCATCGATGTTATCTAGATGCATTGTATAATCGCATCGTCGCCTAGTATCAAAAGCCAGCTCGCTATGTTATTAACATTAACATGAAGGAATTGCTTTGCTTATCTTCAGTACTTTCCTTACGTTTATTTTACTGTTTTCTTTTTTTTTATTTTCCGTTTATTTATTTATTTTTTTTTTTCTTTATTTTGTTCACTCTTCGTTTTCTTCCTTCTCGACTTTTAGTAGATTTCTGACAATAAGAAAATAAGATAGTAACATATGCATGTATTTTTCTTTTTTTAGAAATTCTTTCGAAACGGCACGAGTTAAAAATTGATATCTTCTCGTTGATATTGTTTTATTATATTATGTAATGTCAGATAATTTTAGATATAAAGCTTGCGATATTTTATTTATACAAATGGATTTTTGCTTTACTTTCTCTCTCTCTCTCTCTCTCTTTCTCTCTCTTTTCTTTTTTCTTTTCTTTATCTTCTTTTTATTTAATTTGTTCATTCTTTGTTCTCTTATTTGTCGACTTTTATTAGATTTATGATAATAAAAAAAAAATATAGGATATATATATATATATATATATATATTTCTTTTTCTTAGAAAATACCTTTGAAATGACACGAATTAAAAATTGATATCTCATTGATATTGTATTTGATATATAATATTTATAATATATTATATTATATATTATATAAAGTTATATGTAATGTCAGATAACTTTAGATTATAAAGCCTGTTATATTTTATTTATACAAATGGACTTTTGCTTTACTTTTCTCTCATTTTTCTTCTCTTTTCTATTTTTTTTCTTTCTTTTCTTTCTCTTTATTTTGTTCAATCTTTGTTTCTTTCTTCGTTAACTTTTATTAGACTCGTAATAATAAAAAATACTTCAGTATATATATATATATATATATATATATATATATATATATATATATATATATATATATATATTTAGAAAATTCTTTCGAAATAACACGAATTAAAAATTGATATCTCATTGATATTGCTTTCGATATATTATATTATGTAATGTTAGATAATTTATTTCTTCTTCTTTTTCTTTTATTTTGATAATTACAGTAATAACGATTCTGATATTTTATATGAATATTGTCTTCTTTTTTTTTTTATTCATATTTATTATAATTATAATAAAATGAAATATAGTTATATTTCGTAAAATTCCTTTGTTTCTTCGATTGCGTAACGAATGGATTGAAATAAAAAGCGATATACAATCGATATCATTTGAGAAATATTATGTAATGTTGGATAATTTCTTTCCGCGATAATTTTTGGGAAATAACGATCGTGATGTTTCATATAAATAATATTATAATTTTTTTTTCTTCTGTTTTTAAACATATTTCATACTTTATACTTCGGGACATGTTATATAATGTCAAATGGCTTTAGATAATTTTTCAAATAAAAATTGTTTATCGTAATTCTTTTTTCTCTTTTCTTTTTTTTTTGTTGCTCTTTTTTTTAGTTCATAAAATAAATTGAGAAAAGAAAAATAACAGATAAAATGTATGAGTAACAGAATCTCGTTTGATTTGTATTTATTTTCATTTCTTTTTTCGTAATTCCTTATAACTATTATTATTATTATTATTATTATTATTATTATTATTATTATTATTATTATTAATATTATTTTTCTTTTTTTAACATAACGATAGGATATACTATAGTAAATATAAATATATAGTATCGTGAGATAAGGTGCATAAGCAGAGAGTAAAGATACATTAAAGTTGATGTCGCGAGATGATTTTAAGCAAACGTTAAAAGGCGATCGAATAAATATCGCTTTTCGAGGTTATCGTACGTTTCGATAATAATTTTATAGATTTTCGTCTTTTTTTCCTCCTTCTTCTTCTTTTTATATTTCTACTTTACAACCGAAATTCGAACCTTTCCTTTCTTCACGATATCATCGTTACCCTAATATTACGTCTGAAGGGTCTGAATATACGGGGATATACCTTTCTAACGTTTTTGAATTTCAATTTATTCAAAGTTAAGCGTTTCTTTTTGTATCTTATTTATTATACAATAATCCTATTCAAAATTTGTGTATATATATATATATATATATATATATATATATATATATAATATAATATAAGTATGTTAATATTTTAAAAAGAAGAGGGTCAGTGTATATAAGAAGAATATAAAATGTTTTACTGACAAAATATTAATCACATTTATAGTCTCGTTAAAAATTTATATATATATATATATATATATATATATAATTTATGATTCATATTTTTATTATATATATTGTATATTTATACTATATATATAACATGTATATAACTTATGTGTATATTATAATAATAATAATAATAATAATAATAATAATATATATATATATAATTTATGATTCATATTTTTATTATATATATTATATATTTTATATTCTATATATTATTATATATATTGTATATTTATACTATATATATAACATGTATATAACTTATGTTTATATTATAATAATAATAATAATAATATATATATATATATATATATTAAATAAGACTAAATTTTGTTAATATTTTTAGTATTTAATATTTATAGTGAATACTGTGCATGCTTGTGTGCATACACACACACACACACACACACACAATTTAACAAAATAGTTGAACATTTATAAAAAGAACGTATCCCAAGAAAATTATTGATCAATTTATAATACACATATCTCTCCTAGTATTTATATAATAGTATAAATCTAAACGAACGTTTATATGCGAAAGGAAAAGAACAAATTCTTACGAATAGATTTAACAATTTATGAATACATATATTCGCACGTACGAACGCGTTGAAACACCAACGCGTACGGAGTGTCCGATTAAAAATGTACATTGAAATGACTTCCGTAGGAAAGAAAAAAAATAAAATAAAATAAAATAAAGTAAATTAAAAGAACGTAAAATTAAGGGAATTTGTCGACTTACAGGTGCGTACGTTGTTGGAGAATCCTACGAGGTATCACGTAGTACAGAAACAGAAGAATCAAGTAAGACAATACCTTCAAGAATCATTTCGCGGAGTGGATTGTGGTACCGGAGTAAATAACGTACTTGGTAGTACCGGTAACGATAGCAGTGCCGGTGGAACATCAATCGATGTTGGAGGAGTACCCTCATCAGCGGCAGCAAGAGCAGCAGCAGCGGCAGCAGCAACAGCAGGAGTAGCATCGGCACCAATTCCACCAGCACCGATTCTACCAATGGTCGTGCACAGTGCACCACCAGGACCAGCGGTTCATCAACAGAAACCGCAGCATCCTCATCTGGCTTCGTATCCACGTGCACCGGGACTTTTGTCCCATGGCAATCCGGTCTCGGCTAGTCCCGATCCAACTACTGGTGCAATGTCTCCAGGACTATCTAGCGTGGCTACAAGTAATTCCGAGGTAAGCATATCACGTACGATATTATATGTAGATATTATTGGTAGTTATTATTTAAATATCTTATCTAACTGATCGCGTATTTATATCTGTAGGATATATGTATATATGATATATAATATATTATATAATATATAATTTAGAAATTATTATATATCCTATACATATATATATATATATATATATATATATATAGTTTCTCTTTTAACTATTCTTCTTAGAAATTTTTTTTTCATTAAACATTCAAACGATTTTACTCCAAATCAAGTTCGATCATTCCGTTCATCGAATTCAATATTTCGACTTTATCGATGACTCTTTTTTTTTTATTTCTTTTTAATTTTGTTATTTTTGAAGGGATTTTTTTGATAATTTCTTGTCGTAAAGGCATAAGTGAAAAAGACTCCTCGATGAACGTGGATCGTCAATTTAGTTTTCTTCTTACACGTGTTAAACCGAATGAAATTTTTTTTCTCTCTCTTTTCTTTTCTTTGTTTTTTATTTTTTTATTTTTTTTTTTTGTATAATTTAATAACATTATTCCTACGCATGCCAATATCAGAATTTGAATTTCAGTATTTTTCGAACTGACAAATTGAATAGCAATAGACTGTTAGATTTTAACGATGTATCGCGATATTGTAGGTACGATCATATTAAAAAAAAAAAAAAAAAAAAAAAGGAAGAAAAAAAGTAACCAATTGAATCCGATTTTGATTCGTTGAAATATCGAATGAAATCATGCACCCAATCGATAAAAATATTCGCGAGGTTATATAAAAAATCAAACGCATCATAAAGTACAGCGATAGAAAAAAAATTATTGAATTAATTTTTTTTTACGTAAAAGTATGCAACGTATATATATAATTTTATTACATGTATAATAATAAATTAAATAATCTAAGGAATTTTTATTTGTCATTATACATTTGGATCTATGTTTGTATATATATATACATATATATATATATATATATATATATATATATATATATATATAAAATTATGTATTTGATGATGAATTCTTAATTATTATTAAACAAAAATTGTGTGCGCATTGTATCTTCCTCGTTATAAAATTTTGAATTTCTCTCACGAGAATTATTCCTGTTGGACTACATTGTTTTTTTTTTATTATTATCGAAAAAGAAGAAGGAGAAGAAAGAAATTTGATTTGCGAAAGATTGCATTCGATGATAACGAGGAACGGAGACGTGCCTTTTAATTCGACGTTGCAATGTCG
>OU426870.1:3607256-3612256 GCA_911387685.1 Dolichovespula media
AATAATATGTAATTAGATCCAATAGAAACATATGGAAATGCGATAATTAGTATATAAACGAAATATTTGAAATTCGTTAAAATTATCTTTCAATATTTGAGACGTCGAAACGGGTTTAGAAGAGAGATTGAGAATTTGCGTTAGAATAATCGCGTGTAAAATTTACAAAGTACAATACATAATAATACAATTGTGTGTGTGTGTGTGTGTGTGTTGTGTGTGTACGGACACAGATATACGTATGAGAAACAAGCTGTTTGGCTTGTTAAGTCGTTCAGCTTTTACGATCCTCGGCCTCTACTTAATAAGGCGAAATTGTTTTTGGTGACGACGTATGGTACGTACAATATACCGAGCGACCGCCTTTAAATTGATCTTTTGATCCGTCAAACTCGGTGCCGCTGAACAACTACGAACATATATATATATATATATATATATATATATATATATATATATAACGGGTGTACACGTAAAATTAATCAATAACTATAAGATACAAAGCCTCGATCTATAGTCTCTTTATTTTTCCTTTCCTTTTCTATTTTGTTTGTCTCTTTTTCTTTTCTCGTTTCACTTTTTGGTCGTGAACATATTTTCTTTTTTCTTCTTTTTTTTTTTTTTTTTTTTTTTTCTCTATGGGGTGAGAACGTAATCCGCTAATAATAGTCGCTTGAAAGACTCACGCTTCTCTCACTTTTGTTCCGTTTTCTTTTTCTTGTTTTTGTTTCGTATATTCCTTTCTTCTTTTCGTCTTTTGTTTTGTTTTTATTTTTGATTAGAAATTTTATTAGAAAAGAAACGATCACACGAACTATTTGTATAATATGGGTCAGGGAACTAACCGTTAACTCGTGTATACGCTTAATTACTGCCTATGGTCAATACGTTCGTTAAGAAATCATTCTCGATGACCATATGGGAGAATGTGGGCATACTATAGGATTGGAAGTTTCTTTTATGCCAGGCACGTTTGCATAATTATCTTCTAACATTCCCTATTAATGGCTTTTATCGACCTTTATTTCAAATAATTTATTTGTTTCTTCTTCTTTTTTTTTTCTATTGTCCCTTACGAATAGGAGAAAGTAAAAAAAGAAATACGTGTGCATATATATATATATATATATATATATATATATATATATATATATATATATTAATTATTTTTAAATTATACATGGATCAAAGAATGTCAATAATAATAATAATAATAATAATAATAATAATAATAATAATAATAATAATAATATAACGTATAATATATGAATATATTTTATTATATGTTAAATATACATTTTTTTGCCTATTTTATATAAGAGACATTATTTTATATTATATTATTTTTAATAAATATATATATATAATATATATTTGACACACACACACACACACACACACACACATTGTGATAAAAAATTATAATAGAATAAAAATTCTATATTACTATATCACGTCATTATTAAATAAATAAATATGTATTTATATATTATATACGATATATACACATATATGTATATTACAATAAAAAATTATAACAGAATAATAATTATATATTATTATATCATTCCATTATTAAATAAATAAATAAATAAATATATATATATATATATATATATATATATGTATGTATGTATGTTTACAAATAATGGTATAAAATAATGAAAATCTTTTATCCGCCCATACAACAGTTCGAATTATCGATTGACATCAATGGAAAATACTTCTATTCACAAGATATCCATCTTTATCTCGAAATATGAAAATCTCAATACGCTTTTATATATAAATTCGAAAAGATTTCAGCGCGTAGTCGTGTGAATGGATCCGTCAATGATTGAAAGAATCTCGAGCATAAGAAAAAGAGGCAGAATAAGAAGCAATAGAAGTTGAAGAAAAAGCAGAGGTAGAAGAAGAAGCAGAAGAAGAAGCGCTAGAAGAAGAGGAAGAAGAAGTAAAAGAAGTAGAAGAGGACGAAGAAGAAGAAAAAGAAGAGGAGGAGGAGGAGGAGGAGGAGGAGGAAGAAGAAGAAGAAGATGAATAGTTCTGTGCTAATATTTGAACCTCTTCAAATGCCACCAATCTCATTTGTCGACTAGCCCCGACGGTCTCCTCCTCCTCCTCCTCCTCCTCCTCCTCCTTTTCATCCTCCTCATCCTCCTTTTCATCCTCCTCCTCCTTTCCATCCTCCTCATCCTCCTCTTTATCCTCGTCCTCCTCTTCCTCCTTCACGTCCTCCTCCTCCTCCTCCTCCTCCTCCTCCTCCTCCTCCTCCTCCATTTTGAATAATGGATCAGACGCGAGCCATGGAACACAAAGTAGATATCCGCGGTATTCGAACGATAACGGGTACAAAGTGCTTTTACCATCGTATCCGCTTATGGCAATTTCCACGCGTATGCCATCCCCACCCCCCTCCCCCTCTCCACCCCTTTTGCACGTTACTATTATCGCGGATTTTAAAATCCATAAACACCATCGGGATAATCTAATTTATTCAAGGGGTTAACTTTTTTAGATGTTTATTAGATCGTCGAGGATGAAATTTGTACTTGATAACGTCCAATTGATCCCTTTCTTTTTCTACAAATTTCATACTTGACGGCCTATTTACATTGTCATACTTATTTCTTATTTTCATTACGTTGTATTATTATTTAAAATTTTTGTACGTATGAATGACATTGACGGCTTATTTATCGTCATTCTTATTTCTTTTTTATTTTTATTTTTTTTTTTTTTTTAATTACGTTATATTATATAGTATAAGAGTATTTAGATTCATATTTTAGTAATATAATCATTTATATATATATAGATAAAAATGTTTCAAATGATAATGATATGTGGTATTATGTGTCACATCGTTAGAACTATGATAGCTATGATAAAACAAATGCGTACCAATGGAACATTATGGTTGAATTCGCGGGAATTTCGAACGTGTGGAATCAACGATATGTTTCTCTGATAAATAAACTGGTAGAGCATATAATCGCACGCTTTGTAACGTAATTAGTATTATTGCCGTTGGTAAAAGAAAAAAGTAGAAGAGAGAGAGAGAGAGTGAGAGTGAGAGGGAGGTGAGAGAATGAGCGAATGACTGAGAAAGAGCAAAGAGAGTGAGAGTGAGAGAGAGAGAGAGAGAGGGAGGGAGAGAGAAAGAGATGCGAGCACGTGTTTAAACTCCAGAATGCATTCGTGAAACGTATTCATTAGTCGACTTCTAATTCTTAAATGATATCTAATTATTCATTGCACGGTGTTTTCTCTATAGCTCGTTACAAAGATCCGTTGAACTAATTATATTTTTTACGCAATCTTTTCAATGATATCTCTCTCTCTCTCTCTCTCTCTCTCTCTCTCTCTCTCTCTCTCTAATATTTTCCTTACGTATTTTCTTAGATATCCTCGTTTTTTTTTTTATTCTAATTTTTCTCTTGTATTTATTTGTTTATTTATTTAACCATTTTCTCTTCCTTTCTTTTTTTTTTCTTTCCTTCTCTTCTTTTTGTATATTATATATATATAATATATTTTATGTATATTCTCTTATAAAATCTATATTCATATATATTTCTTTATATATATTTTATAATGACATAATAATAATAATAATAATAATAATAATAATTATTATTATTATTATTATTATTATTATTATTATTTTTCTTTTTTATTTCTATAATTACTAACAAACGAGCTCTTTATATTCAACGTATGTATATAAAATCATATGACGTATAGTATTGATATCGTACAAAAAATTATAATTTTTCCGAGTTACAAACGAGCCGTTTCTTTCTGTTTCGATTTTTTCATAACGAGTGGGACAAAAGTTTTTCGAACGATGCCGGATCATCTGTTTTTTTATTTTTTTAATGTTAAAGATATGACGTCAAATTGTCGATAAAAGGTTTGCAATTTGCCGTGCAAAACGAGTAAAGTAAATCTCTTAGTAACAACTCACCTACACACACACATGTATACACACACACAAAATATATATATAGACGTATACATACGTAGTAACAATTATATAGACGTATACATATGTACTAACAGATATATAGACGTATACATAATATATACTTAGTAACAAATATATACGTATACATACGTACTAACAAATATATAGACGTATACATATGTACTACAAATATATACGTATACACACGTATAATTATTTACGATATATGTGCATACATATATGTAAGTAGATGTGTGTGTGTGTGTGTGTGTGTGTGTGTATTTAAAGTAGAAAGATGTAGTTTTCGAATAAGATGTAATACATACGTATAACACATTAAATTCCGATGGCTTCCTCGGGCTCGTCTAACGTAATTTTAAAATTCGTGCGAGGAACCTCGGCAAATCGGTCGTTACATGCAAATCCGCGATAGAGTTTACTACGTTTCGTACAACGTTGAACGATCATCGGTTTAATGTCTACCGCTTTTATACCGACCTTCTTTTTTTATGAGTTTCTCTGAACGCCACGATCACCGTCACCCTCCTGCTGCGCTCCTTCCCTCGTCCTCTGCATACCAACCCCACCCCCGATCACCAAAAAAAAGAAAAGAAAAAGAGGGAGAGAGAGAGAGAGAGAGACGATCCTTGCGTCGATGTCCTCGCGATCTCGAACGCGAGTGGAATGAAAAAGTCGAAAAGAAAGTGTCTTACAATTGTGTCGCCATTTTTTTTTGGTGTGACGACACCAATTTAGCTACTGGAATTGTAATTGTGCCATTGTAATCGGGATGAATATCGATTAAAGGTGGTATCTTTGATCGATCTAGGATATATATTACATATATATATCTTTATATATATGCATATTTAATTATTTGAGCTTTAATTGTTATAATTATTATATATTATAATAAATATATATAATATCTATTGTATACATACATTTTATATAATATTATAATTATATATACATATACATAGACATGATCCGTTTATTTTGAGATTGGTCTATGTCCGTTTATAAAAAA
>OU426870.1:3622256-3624756 GCA_911387685.1 Dolichovespula media
ATATATATATATGATTTATTTTTCTGTGTGTGTGCGCGCGCGCGTGTGTTCTCTTTTCTTCTTTCGTCTTTCTTCTCGATTATATATGTTGGTTACCGATCGACGATATTACGAAAGGAGAAGACGAGAAGACGAGAAGAACGATGCCATCGAGAGGACGAGTATATATATTATATATATATATACATATATATATGTATATACACGCACGTGCGATTTGATGGCAGACATTATTTTTTAAAGTAACGATTTCGCGAAAATTAACGTCGAGGATTAATGACAACGTAAACGACGACGACGACGACGACGACTACGACGACGACGACGACGACGGCAACGATAACAACAACAACAACAACAACAACAACAACAAATATCTAAACGAACGCTTCTAATACGTCGGTGCATTAGAATTTCAAGTGTGGACTACTTTAAACTCGTCGCCGGTCGACGAATTAGGACGGGAGAAAAGGGGACAAGGACGTTAGAAAAGAAAAGAAAGTTTTGTTTTTTCACCCCCTCGCATCATGCCAGTTTTTAACATAATCGCACGTAGATGCAAGGTGAGTCTTAGCATTTGAATATCTTTTTCTTTTTTCTTCTTCTTCTTCTTCTTCTTCTTTCTCTCTTTCTCTCCCCTTCTTTTGCTCTTCTCTTCCTTCTGTTTTTCTTTTCTCTCTCTTTTTTTTTTTTTAATTTTTTTTTTCCCCCAATTACAACACGTCCTCTCTCTACCGTGTCGTATCTTATCAATTTAAAAAAAAAAAAAAAAAACGTTTCTTTCCGTTTTGCAGTCGTCGTATATTTCAACTTGTCATTTTTTTTCTCCCCTTTCTACTTAGTTTTCTGTTCTTTTTTTTTTCACTTCCATTTTCCTTTTCAATCTGGTTCAAATTTATTTCCTCTATCCCCTTCCTTTCTAATCGCTTTAAATATAATATAATTTAAATATTACATATATATATATTCTTTTTTATATATTTTTTATATATTTTTATTTTATATATTTTATATATATATATATATATATATATATATATATATATGTGTGTTAGATTAGCAAGGATGAAATTTGTAGTTGATAATGCCTAATCGCTTTTTTTTTCCTCTACAAATTTCATCCTTGACAACCCAATATGATATCTAATCTAAATTCGCATGGTTAACGTTTGAAAATGCAAAAGCTTAGAATTCGTTAGATCTTCTCTCTTTGAAGGATTTATTCTCCTTCCTCCTGACGATTGCTTGATCTCTAGCGTCAGCGTGTGTGCGTGCGCGCATCTTTGCGTGCGTGCGAGCGCGCGCGCGCGTCCCCGCATTTGTGTATGCGCGCGCGTCGTATAAAATCTACAAAACGTATCTATTGCTGCTTTCAAGGTCGAACTCGATTACGGTTCTGACAGTCAAGTTTTATAGTTCGTCGAATATAAACCTCTGCTTTTTTTTTTAAAGCCAACTATTTATTTATTGGATCGGATTTTTTTTCTCGCTTTTTGTTTCTTTTCTTTTCTTCTTCTTCTTGTTTTTTTTTTTTTTTTTTTTTAATATAAATTTTTAATATGCATTATATCGACGTAACGATTGATAATTAATCATTGTTCTAAACAAATTTAAAAGTATTGATATACCGATGAAATAAATAGAAGCGTTTGACGGGGATTGCCCCCCCCCATCCCACCCTGCCCCGCCCACCACCATCCACCCACCCCAATATATATACAGTGCTTTATATCAAGGGATCTGGGTTTCAATCGATGACGGCATCGTCGAATCAATGAAATTCGTTGAACATAAAAAAAAAAAAAAAGAAAAAATAAATAAAAAAATAAAAAGAAAAAAGAAAAAGGATAAGAAGAAGAAAAAGAAAAAGCTAAAGAGGAAGAAACGTTTTCAAATTTCGCGCCTAATAAATTCGTTCGATCGGACAAAAAACAAAATTATCTCTATTTTTATCGAATCGAATCGTGCTCCTGTTTACGTGAATTTATTCTCTTCTTTCGTTTCGTTTTCTCACTCTTTTCGTTTCGACAGTATAAAGTCAATCGGATTTTTTTTTTTTTTTTTTTTATTTCAACATATCGCAAATCGAATGAAGTTCATCGGAAACGAAGCGAAAACACAAGAAATATCTTCAAATATCCCGTCTTATAACTCGTTCGCTCGTCGGTGAGGAGGGGCTGGAGGGGGAGGGGATGGACGAGGAAGAGTGGGAAGAGCGTGAACAATTTTCAAATTCCTTTCCGTTCATTGTTACCGTATTTTGTCTCGTCTCTCTCTCTCTCTCTCTCTCTCTCTCTCTCTCTCTCTCTCTTTTATTCTTGTTATTTGGCTTTTATCTTGTTTTCGTTTCTTTTATTTTTTTTCTTCGTTCTCTCTCTCTTTCATCGTAACAGTAAAATCGTCGATTAGCCATGGAGAATTTTAATTACGGGAGTGTCCTCCCCCCCCCCTCCACAATCGTCCCGATGCTGTCGCTCCACCGAAGAGATTCGAGTCGATC
>OU426870.1:3627256-3632256 GCA_911387685.1 Dolichovespula media
TTTTTTCTTTCTCTCTCTCTCTCTCTCTCTCTCTCTCTCTCTCTCTCTCTGTCTCTCTGTCTGTCTCTGTCTCTGTCTTTCTCTTACGGCCGACGCAATTTCCGCCAGCTTCTTGGCCTGTAGCACGATTTAATTTCTTCGCGTGAAAAATTAATCTCCTAGCTTGTCCTCTCCTTTCCCACTCTTTCTTTACTTTTACTTTACTTTTACTTTACTTTACTTCACTTCACTTCACTTTTCTTCTCTCTCTCTCTCTCTCTCTCTTCTTTTTCTTTCGGTTCTCTTCTCTCTCTCTCTTTTTTTTTCACGTTCATTTTCCTTGTCCTTTTTTCTCAACTTCTTCTCTTCTTTCCTTTTCGTTTTTCGGCGTTTCTTTTTTCCATTCTTTTCTTTTCTTTTTTTTTTTTCACGTTCTTTTTCGCCCCCCTTATTTTTATTTCCCCAACCCCCATTCTCCTCTACTCTTTTCTTATCTTATCTTTTTTCTTCTCTTCGAAGTACTCGTATTTAATAGTTCGTTTTGAAGCTATTTTCATAATACCTGACCGGATAGATCATCGTTAAATATCGGTCGATTTTTATCGATCGGATGGACGTGTAGCACTTTTGGTATTTTGTTTTCTTTCATTCGTCCTTTTTTATTGAGAGAAAATAAACGAAAGATAAACAAGAAGAAGACGAAAACGAAGAATAAGAGAGAGAGAGAGAGATAGAAAAATGGCGAAGTCGACGCGTCCAATTTTTTTTTTTTTCTGTTGCTTTTTTGCAATCGTCGTTGGAATTTTATAATTCTTGACGATATTTCTCGATGTTTTCTCTCTCTCTCTCTATCTCTCTCTCTCTCTCTCTCTCCGTTCCTCATTCTTTCTTTTTCTCTTTGTTTTTAATGAAAGAGCTTCAAAATGGCTATGTGTGGTGATTGGCGCTGTCTCTGACGTATCCGTTTCGACGTGTCAATTTTATATCATCGCCGTACGTCGGAATCGCAGTGTCCTAACTTATCGGCACGGGACAAAACTTTTTTGATATTTTTCTTTCTCCAAAGAGAGAGAAAAGAGAACAAACATTTTTGTCTCGAAGGAAGGATAAAGCAAGAAGAGGAATTTAAATAGAAAAATGAAGAAAGGAAACACAGAGTGAAATCACCTCAATCGAATCTTCCCACGAGATTTTTCGACGTTCCTTCCGTTTCATTTCTTTCTTTTTTCTTTTCCTTCCTTCTTCTTTTCTCTTCAATCCTTCTCGTCAAAGATCCACCAAATTATTACGTTGGAACGTACATACAATCGAATTTTATCCGCGAGACTTCTTCCTCCTCTCGAGGCGTATTTCTTCTTCTCTTTAATTTCTCTATATTTTAATTTCTTTTTTTTTTCTTTTTTTCTTCTTCTTCTTCAATCTTTTTTCGTTGACAAAAAATGAGATATAAGAAGGAAGAGAAAGATAAAGACGAGTGAAATTAACGGGATCGTCATTAGATTATTGCCGGGATCGATATTTGTTTTTCGATTACGTCACTTTCCGACGAACACGCGCACATACACAAATACGTGCACGTACACACACCACACACATGTCTTTTTTCTTTTCTTTTTTTTTTTTTTTTTCTTAAAGGAAGAAAAAAAAGAACACGCGTAATGTGTCAATTTTAATCGCACGAATCGTACGTTCAAAGATCGTGTATGATAAACTTCTGATATATTGTTTACATAGGCATATCGATCAAAAGGATTAATTTCATTTTATCAATGGAATGTTCATTTTTGGTTTCTCTCTCCCCCCCTATATCCCGCCCCCCCCTCTCTCCATCTTTCTATCCTTCTTCCCCACCGCGCCCGTCGCAACCGTCGTCCACCCCCCTACCCCACTAATTCCATCTCGTTCGCCCCCCTCCCACCCCCACCCCCTTGGCCCCTCCTATTCGCACGTTCGCGTGTATATCGTAACGACGTGCTCGTTCGTTATCGTCATTACGTTATCACCCGGAGATATTTTATCTATTATTTCGCATTCGTCGACGCAAAACGTGTTCATGACATATTCATTTCCGGCGCTTAAATCTCGAAGAGGGAAAAAGGAAAAGAAAAAAAATAAAAAGGAAAAAAAGCGTTCTAAAGGTCGAGTTTTCGAACGTTCGAGATTATTTTTTTCCTTTCCTTTTTTTTTTTTTTCTTTTTTTTATCGATCTTTTAACGGAAATACTCGATCGACATTGATCCTTATTATTCGTATCTTTATCGTTGTATTTTAATTATTTTTCTTTTTCTTTTTCTTTTTCTTTTTTGAAGGAGAATTGGTCTTCCTCATTTTATTATTTGTTACTTATTTATTATTATTATTTCTTTTTTAATATAAGGATTCTTAGAGTAATAATTGAAACTTTTTATTAGAATATTAGGAGTTCAGAAAAGAGAGAGAGATAGATAGATAAATAGAGAGAGTGAGAGAGAGAGGGAGAGAGAGAGAGAGAGAGAGAGAGAGAATGTTGACTCTCTAAATAATAATAATAATCTTGTTAAAAACAAAATTGTGTTATTAAATTAATTAGCATATAATAATAAAATAAAATTAAAGAAAAAAGGAAATAAAGAAATTTTCTTACAAACAATTATTTATTAGTTATGCACGTAATAATTATTATAATGTTTACGTTATTTACTATATTTAATAAATATTGAAACAAATGGGTATACTTAATATTGAAACGTATGGTCGTTATAACCGTATGAGTGTTATTAATTATCAACGGTAACGTTTAATTATAATTTTTTAAACATGGTAATGAATATTTCTTTTCTTTTCTTTCTTTCTTTCTTCCTTTCTTTCTTTCTTTTTTTCTCCCCTCTTTCGTCTCTATGCGATACGGCACGATCTTCGATGTTTCTTGAATTCAAAATATTTTTTAATAAAAATTTCATGCCTTCAATGAAATGAATGTTTTATCTATGTAGGTTTATGAAAAAGAATGAAAAAGAAAAGATGAGAATAAAAAACGAATTATCCTCATAATCGAAGCGATAGGGCACGACTTTGATATTTCTTGAATTCGAATTATTTCATAAAAAAATAGCTAAATACCTGTAGTGTATATATATATATATATATATATATATATATATATATATATATATATTAATATTCGTTAGAAATTAATAATTTTCATATTAATATATACTTATTAGTTATTAGTACAGGGGTTCTGACGTATTTTGAATTTATATTTGTCGTAGTGAATAGTTATTATTATTACCAATTATTATTTTTATTATTACTATCATTAATTTTTATTACTAATATTTATTTGTTTTCCTTTTTCTTTTTCTCTTCTTTCTTTTTTCCCATTTTCCAAACATCTGACAATTGAGTAGCGTATGTATAATATTTTTGTCATTAATGGATACATTCTTCTTTTTTTTTTTAAGAGATTTAAATCGTTAAAAGCAAAAAATAAGAGAGAGAAGAAGAGAAAGAACTTTTTCGTAATTTTGTTTCTATCATCTTTTCTGAAAAGAAAAGAGAAAAAAAGAGAGAAAAAAATATATGAACCAAAACGGATCGGAGTCGTTGAGTAAACGTATAAAACGTGAGTCGAATAATAATTTTGTGCTTCGGTAATCGAAACAACAGGATGACGATGAGATACACCACTAACACCCCCATCCTCCGTCTCTCTTCCCCCCTGTTCCCCGCTCCCCGCCCCACTCCCTTGAACTATCATCGTGGTTGTTTTTGTTTACGTTCGCGTTCGTTGTATTCTCGCGGAGGAAGATAATGTTTATCGAACGTGAATGAGAGAAATATGTAAAAGAAATGAAGAAAGGAAAAAGGAAAAACTGAAAAAAAAGCAAAAGCAAAACAAACAACAGGAAGATACGTAGGCGATTTAGGCGAGGTTTTTTTTTTAATCATTTCGACGATATTCGACATACATATGTATGCAAATATCTCTCGTTTTTATGACATTGAGAAAATAATTCAAAAGTGTCGTGTGTATTATCGTGTGCATGGTGCATGGTGCATGGTGCATTAACGCGTTTCAAGAGAAAAATATAATTGACGAAGGTTGCCTTCAAAAGAAATCTATTCGACGTTTATACGTAAGATATTCATTTAATGTTCGGCCTCGTTTATGTGTATATTAATTTTTTTTTTTCGATTTACCCTTTTAATAAGAAAAAATATTATTTTTATTTGATAGATTATTATTATTATTATTATTATTATTATTTTTATTATTATTATTATTATTATTATTATTATTATTATTATTTATTATACGCGATAATAGAAAATAATTTATTTGTTACTTGAATTTTTAACAAATATTTTTTAAATATTTTATTTATTCAATAATTTTGTATTTAATAATAACATTCAAATTTATTCAATTTATTTATTCAATAATTTCGAATAGAAAATCATATTCTGAATTGGCTAATATATCTAATTATTTATAGAATAATATTTATATATATATATATATATATATAAATAATTAATAGTTAATAGTTTTTTTTTCATTGATCTATTATATGCTATATAATGCATAACAATATGAAAAAATTAACTGTATAATTTCGTGAGGAAACAAACATACATATTTTTCTTTTTGTCGCACATATGTAATATATGCACACAAACACTTTCTCTCTCTTTCTCTCACTTTCCTACTCGTTAACTCTGCACATATATTTCTATTCTTGTAAAATTAGAACGAGTGTATATACACATACATACATAAACCCATATATACGTATATACATACATATATACATACATACATATATACATACATACATACATACATACATACATACATACGTACGTACATACGTATAAATATAAATACGATAATAAGTGAGAGCTCTTTTCGGTATTATATTTTAGAAACAAAAGCGTAGGAAGAAAAATAGTCGGATAGTATGAACTAACGAAAAAGAAGAAAGTAATGGAGGTAAGAAAACAAGGAAATAAAGAAAAACAGATTAAAAAAGAAAACA
>OU426870.1:3637256-3642256 GCA_911387685.1 Dolichovespula media
ATATGTCGTTAATAAGTAATAGCAAAATTACATTAATAAATTATTAACGAGTAATCGTTCGTAGTGATAAAAAATTACAATTACAAATTGTTAACGAGATATCGTTAATGGTGATAGTAAATTACGTTCGTAGAATTAATAACGCGATATCGTTTATAGTAATAGTAAATTACATTCGTATAATTAACAACGCGATATCGTTTATAGTAATAGTGAATTATATTCGTAAAATTAACAACGCGATATCGTTTATAGTAATAGTAAATTACATTATAGATTAATAAGGAGATATCGTTTGTAGTAACAATAAATTATATTATAAATTATTAACGAGATCTGTTAACGTTCTGTAACAACGATTAACGTACGTACGTACGTTACATCTCCAATGTGGCTGAGGTGTCTAAGAGATAAATCAAAGCCAAGAGCGATCCGTTGTATTTGTGGCAATCTATTCATCTTAAGGTCACGCATATACCAGCGTTAGCCATAATGTTCCTAATTTGCAGCGTTAACCTTGCTGATACGCGGAGATCCCTGTGCCAGGAGCAGAAGGAGGTAACGGAGATGGTAGATCGTGGTGGTATGGAGTAGGGTGGGGATGGGGGAGAGGGCCTGAAGGAGGGGTCCGAGGGAGGGTTTGGTGGGGTGGGGTAAGGCTGCGAAGGTTTGTGATGGCCTGAGAGGACTGAGGGGACTGACGGGTTTTCGAAGTGGGGGAGGATGGAGCTGACGGGGGTTTGAGGGGAGGGGTCTTTAGGGAGGGGAGAAGAAGCAAGAATGAGATGGAGGAGGACGATACGTAATCATTACCTACGTCTACCTTACTTAACCGGTCTCGTTTTGTTATGTAAAGTTATTCCGATATATAAAGATACATATACACGAGTGCATACATTCATAATTGCATACGTGCATATACATATATGTGTATATATATGTATATACACATTGATACGTGACTTCTCTCAATTTGAAATTCTTCCGACGGATAAACCGGAAATAAGTATTGTTTTCTATTGATGATACCGTGTGTATCCGTTCTAATTTTAAGTTAGAGAAAGAAACGTATAGATAGAGTGATAGACGGATGAGAGAGAGAGAGAGAGAGAGAGAGAGAGAGAGAGAGAGAGAGAGAGAGAGACAATTTTTCTGAAACTTTATGATGTTTCTTTTTATTTTTCTTTTTTTTTTTTAAGTTCGTCGACTTTACGATAATTAAGTTTTCTTTTCCATTTTTTTTTTCGTTTGTTTGTTTAAATTATTCATTTTTTTGTTTGTCTGTAATTTCGTTTCAATTATTAAATGAAAGAAAGAGTCAGATAGACAGACAGAGAAAGAGAGAGAGAGAGAGAGAGAGAGAGAAACGATGTTTGAAGAGCTTATAAATTTCTTTTTTTTTTTTTTTTTTTTTAAATCGATAATATTACAATCGATCGTTTGTACTTTCCTTCTTTTTTTCCTTCCCTTTCTAATTCGTTCGTTTATAAATTCTAATTTTGTCGTCGTTGCAAGGGGTAATTTTCTTTCTCCCCTGTCTATTTTCCCCATCGCAAATTTGATGATACCGTCCACGTTGATATTTAATAAAACAAGATATGGCATTTTGGTAATATTTATTAGCAGGTACTCGTTGGAACGAGCGAGTTCGAGTTTGAGGTTAAGTCGAGTCGTAGGTTTAGTCGAGAGTCGATTTGAGTTTAGCCAAGCGTGAGAGAGAAAGAGAGAGAGAGAGAGAGAGAGAGAGAGAGAGAGAGAGAGAGAGAGAGAGAGGAAGAGGAAGATAGATGGTATATATGAGGAACTTAAATTTTCCTTTCTCGAGACGTACGTATCAGGTTACTGGAGATTACTCGAAGCGTTACTTGCGTGGGTTGGCGGCAACTATGATTCAGTTAAGACATTTTGCAAGTTCAAGTTCACGATCGTGATTATTTTAATACGGCACTCTGCTTGTATCACGTGTCTTCTTCTTCTTTTTTTCTTTTTCTTCTTTACAACCCCCTTCTCCAACCTCCAACCTCCAACCCCCAAGCCCAAGCCCAATCCCAACCCCAAGCCCATTCGCACCGTCGACTAAGCTAATAAATATGATTTGCGATCGTTTCGATGTAATTACGACGAGAATTTAAATTAAAAGAAAAAAGAAGAGAAAAGAAATAAAAATAAGTAAATATTTAATTTACACTATAAATACACACACACACACATATAGATTATATTGTATTAATAAATTATATTAAAAAAGTATAGATTGGTTTTGAACGTAATAAGATTTACAATCGTCTGGAGATCTCGATTGGAAGTATTACACGTTCTCGTTATCGATCATTATAATTAATGAAGCAGGATTATGCATAATTAACGAGCGTCTGCTTTACCTCCCCTATACGTCTCCCGTAAGTAACAAGGAGCTCTGGTATCGTCGATCTTCAAATACGATTACCTAAGTCTCGTGTGAAATATTAAATATTAAAGTATATTCTGTTCATCAAATGTTATATATATATATATATATATATATATATATATATATATATATATATATAATATTACCTATGTAGGTAGGCGTCAACGAGAAACACGCTTTCGAGAGATAATAATGTCGTATTATACTACCTATTCCAATAAATACGAACGTTTTTACATAAACATTTACATATTCTATGTGTGTGTGTGTATGTATACACGTATATGTATAAGTATATGTATGTATATGTATATGTATATGTATATGTATATGTATTTGTATTTGTATTTGTATATGTATATGTATTTGTATATGTATATGTATATGTATATGTATATGTATTGCTAATACTTGTAAAACGTATTAAAGTATACCGCGATGTCTGCAGAGAGTTGCGAGTGTCGACATATTTAATTACACTGTCGCCATACTTCGTCATTTCTTTCAATGGCGTTAAAAAAAAAAAAAAAAAAAAAAAGAAAGGATAAAAAAAGGCAAAAAAAGAAATGAAGAGTTATTTCCCGCGACTGACTATACAGTATGCATGCGTATATATTAAGATAATACTTTTGCTTCTTCGTTATTATGATACGTGACATCTTTTTTTCATTCATATATAATAATTGTTGTCTCGCTAATCAACGAAATGTAGATGTATATGTGCCTATATATATATACGTATGTACTGCGTTAAAAAATATGTAAGAATTTTAACAAATTTCGAACAACACTTTTCTTCATGAAACATATTTTTATAATTCGATTTTACATTATTTATTTGACATTTATTTGACATTATTAATGGTTTATGAAATTATAAATTTTATTTTATATGAATCTTATATATATATATATATATATATATATATATATATATATATATATATATATATATTTCATCAAATTAAAAATGACTGATTTACTTTATTAACAGATATATTTGTATATATATATGTACGTATATATATATATATATATATATATGTATGAATATATTTAGATAAAATTGTAATAAAAGTTAAGAATAATTACGATAAATGAATTCATATAAAAATATAAAAAAAAATTCTTTGGCAAATATCAAAACTAATTTGATCGAAAAGAAAGTTGATGTTTAGTTAACAACGACATTCATAATGCGTTAATAATTCATAATACGATAGATTAGGTTATATGAAAAGGTACATGTGGCTTCGTGTACACATTTACGCACGTGTGAGTCGTGTAATTTCTGCGATTACCTTTAATTAGTGACTAACCTCGAAATGTACTATTATGTACATGTACATATAAACATATATACATATATATATATATATATATATATATATATATATATATATATAACTGTATGATGTATATCTGTGTACGTAAAAAAAACATGTACACACAGATTTATAACTATATATGCAATATATATATATATATATATATATATATTGCATATATATGTATACTTATATATATAACTATAAATTGCATATATATGTATATATATATATATATATATATATAACTATATAAAGATAACGTTTCAATTGCTTGCTATAGAAAGAAAAAAAAAAGTAAAAAAAGAGTCATTAGTATGCATTTTTTTTTCTACATAATAAAACTAACGTTTGAATATTTCATTTCAATAATATAAAATACCTAAGCGAACATTTTCATACGTGAACATTCGTTTGGAAAATTTATTCGATTGAATAGAAAAAGTACGTCTAATACTCGACGAGTATTAAATTACCTGTGAAATTTCTATTTCAAACGCTTCGTCTAAAATTAGACGGACTTCGTTAATGTGAATCTTTTCTTTTTTTTTTTTTTTTGTTCCTTTAATAAGAAAACTAACCAACTTATGATTATTTCATTTCAATCAAATCAAATAACTAACTATAATCTTTCATAACCGAACACTTTGTTTTGGGATATTTATTTGATTTCCAAAAAAAAAAAAACGTCTACTACTTGACGAGCATTGAATTACCTGTGTAATTTCGATTTCAAACGCTTCGTCTAACGTTAAAAGAGACTTCGTTAGTATACATTTTTTCTTCTTTTAGTAAGCAAACTTTTCTTTTTTTATACTTTGCTATTTGTTTAGGAAAATTGTGACTCGTTTAAGGATGATGCATGAATCCTGATAAGGGATTGAAATACGTGTGAAATCTTTATTTCAGATAATTCATTCTTACGTTTAGTTTATGTGTGTCTGTGTCTCTGTGTGTGTGTGTGTGTATTTGTGTGTTAGAAAAGGGGTGAATAGAATTATATACGATTAATTAAGCTCACTATTACCAACCATAATTCCATAGATCCTTGCTCGTTAATCTTATGCAATAATGACTCTCTCTCTCTCTCTCTCTCACACGCTCTTATAGCGTGAGAAATTAAAATAACAATAATAACTTTCTCCCCTTGGTTCTATAATTAATGATCGATATTGGCCAATTATATATAAGCATTTTATTAACGATATAAAATAATTAAATGTCGAGTTGGGTAACTAAATGATGTTTAGAATTTCTATTAT
>OU426870.1:3647256-3659756 GCA_911387685.1 Dolichovespula media
TAAAAGCAAAAGTTTTTTTTCTATTCAATATATTAATAACAAAGAATATACTTATATATCGCTTTGTAATATTTATAAAAATATTTATTTATTCGATATATACATGTGTGTATATATATATATATATATTTATTTATTTATTGTCAAATTAAATTAAATAACATAAATGCAATTTGAAGAATTAATCGAACAAAAACATTTAATTTATTATCCGTAAGAAATCATAGATATTAATATAATTTGTATCCAACTTTTCAAAATTTTCGTTAAAATAATTGTTTATCTCGACAATTAATTTTTACTTTGATGACGACGTGTGCGGATATATTTTTGTATTTGAAAGGAAGAAAAAAGAGGAAAGAACGATTACACGCGTATATCTTTTTTCGAACGAAGAGTAAAAAAAATTTTCAAACGTTAAATTCGTGAACGAACCGATAAACAATTGGACGCATTTTTGTCGACGTTCGTTTTCTTATATAAAAGTCGAGAACGATCCTATTCCTCTTCCTTGGGATTTCCATTTATTCGTTCCAGCTTTTCCTCGTTCGAGGACAAGAACGTCGTTTACCCTCTCCCTCCCCTCCCTACTTCCAACCTCCCAGTACGATCCCCCTCCCTCCCAGTATCCTCTTCTTATGCAAGCAAAATACAGGCTTTTATCATAATGGTATAGAGATGACGAGGATCGGTGTGTGTGTGTGTGTGTGTGTGTGTGTGTGTGTGTGTGTGCGCGCGTGTGGTTTGTGTAATCGTGTGCACATCTTCACGCGCACACCAATACAAATCGAATGGGTAAAACTTACATCCTCGGTTTTTACTCACCTACGTCGGCTGTTAGGCGAACGTCGTACGAAAGATTTTCATTTTTCTCCGTCGAAAGATTCCTTTCACGCTTTTCACTTTCGTTTTCCATTTGCAAATATAAACGTTCGAATTTTAATTAAATTTCTCATTTGATTTTTTTAAATTTAATTTAACTTTTAATTTAAATTAATCGAAGAGACCGTTCGTTTTTCTAACTTTTCGATTGATTTGTTTCCGCGTTTCTTTCTTTCTGTTTTTTTTTTTTTTTCCTTTTCTTTTTATATTTTTTTTACGAACGGTTTCTTTTTCCTACTCTTATTTGTACAAATTTTAAATCCTGTAAAATTATCGTTGCACAAATGCGTACTCGTGTGAACGAAACGTGAAAAAATTAAAAGATCGATGAATACTTTTGAACGGTAAAATCGCCCAAAATTTTTCATTCGGTATACAGATCTTGCTAATTGGATGAAATAATTAATTCATAATATTATTGTTGTTGTTATTATTATTATTATTCAAAATTGATCGTAAACGTAGAGAAATTTTTTATATTAAATATGAAGTAATTTTTTTTTTTAATAAATACAATCGTGCAAAGACTTTTCAATTCGAATCTCGAATAATACGTATCTTGAATTGAACAAATTATTAATTATGAATTATATCAACACAATTTATTCGTACGTTATTGCGCGAATATAAAAAAAATAGTATTAAATATCAGATCGAGTAATTTTAAACGATATAAATTGATAAAAAAAAATCTTTAATCGGTTAAATCAAATATAATAATAATAATAATAATGAACGTTATCGGAAGAAAAATTATTTGACATAATTTACATAATTATTAAATATTACATATAAAACAATATTATAATAATAATATAAATAAATATATAACAATATTAAATATATAATAATATTAAATCTATACACGGATAATCGATCGATGTGAAACGAAAATATTTATCGATTACGATATGAAATATAAAAATATAATATAAAAGAAAAAACAAGTAAACATTATTACCAATAAAAAATAATTCATATTTATATAATTTATTAATAATGATGATAATATTAATAATAATAATAATAATAATAAAATGTATGTAAAGTAATAGAATAAAAATAATACCTATTATAGAAAAAAAAAATATTTCATCACATAGATAATATTTATCGATATTGACGATAGAAAATAATAAGAAAATGAGTAGGTATGCGAGAAAAAGAGTTCTGGTTAAAAAAAAAACAAATAATCGTAAAGAATTCTGCGTAAGGTATAGCAATTTGCATTATTATTTAACGTCGTTAAATAATTTTTGAGTATCGATTCGAACGACACGACGTTATTGTTAAAACTATTCGTAACGTAAAAATGTCGTCTTTGGGTTTTACGTAACGCGGTGCCACTGGATCGTTTTATAAACACCTACAACCGATTACGTATTGAGAATAACATAGTTATATATATATATATATATATATATATTTATGGTTTCCTCTGTTAAAAAATAAAAAGAAAAGAAAATCATAAATCAAAAAATAAAAAAGAACAGAAAATCTTCTTTTGTAAGAGAGCATGCATCTATTCTAACGATTTTAACGATTCTAACGAACTATGTTCTCTATTTCTATTTATTTTCAAACGGAAATGTTCCATTTCGAACTAATGCATAAGGAAATGGAGAACCGGTTATTTATTCCTACAATTATCGAACATCGACAGCGTTCAAAGACTAGGATATAAGTTCATTAACGTTTAAATGATACGTTTTGATATAGAAATGTACGTTTCATTTCTCGTCAACAAATTATGACGATCTATTGCAATTGATAATAGAATTTTATTCGAAAATTCCAAATTTTTTTGTTTACTACGAACGTATAAAATAAAAGTTTTATTATATATTTCTTCTTTGTTATGTATGCCAATATCGATCGAAGATAATCAATATTTTTGTTTATATAAAAGTATCCATCTAACAAAAAATAAATATAAATAATAATAATTATAATAATGGCAATGATAATGATATGTGTTTATATAATAATGTTTATATAAATATATTTTTTACAATATTGAATACAATTTTTAAATAAAATTTTCTTTGTTTTTTGTATAAACTTTCATACAAGTATCGTATAATGGTATATAATAATTGTGCAAGATCATTCGAGTAAACAATAATAAACAATAATCTATACTTCTTTGAAACAATTTATTACATAAATTCGAGATCAAAAATATAAATTTTATATTATTAAGAATACATTTTTTAATTTTTTTTTTTCTATAAACTTTTTATAATAAATATCATATGATGGAAAATTTCCATACATACAAAAATTAATATGAATAATACATATGATAGAGAATAAGAAAAAATCTTTCTTTAAAAATTATAACTAATAAGAAATAGACATAATTATCTCCTATAGAAAATATTTTTATTTCGATTAAACAACATCGAAACACATAATAATTGTACAAGATCCTTCGA
Organism: Dolichovespula media; assembly: GCA_911387685.1. Taxonomy (NCBI): domain Eukaryota; kingdom Metazoa; phylum Arthropoda; class Insecta; order Hymenoptera; family Vespidae; genus Dolichovespula; species Dolichovespula media. The sequence goes on from OU426870.1 coordinate 3,650,577, forward strand.
GTGAATAATGATAAATCATAATTCATACTTTTCTAAACAATTCATTACGTAAATTCGAGATTAATTATAAATTTTATATTATGAAGAATAAATTTTATAAATAATTTTTTTTTGTTTTTATTGACATTCAATATAAATTTCATAAAATATTATAGAAAAATTTCGAAAGAAAATAAAAAATATGTAAAAATTTTTATTCTTCGTCGTGTAATGATACTTTTTGTATAATAACAATACTAACAAGAAATTAATATGAATATTAAATACGACGGAGTGAAGTGAAAAATAATTTCCCTCCTCCCACCCTGATAATAAAAATTATAATCGATAAGAGAAATAAGGAAAATTATATATCGTCCAATGAAATATTAGTCATTAACTATTGGGAAAGAACGAGCATGTAATAATTAAGTATTATACGATATATAGTATATATGAGATCCTTCGAGTTTATTACGAACGGACTATAATTCATACTTCTTTAAATGACTTATCGCAAAGATTGGTGAGATTGAATTAAACGTTCTCGGGTATAAAACCCCAACCAGTTATACAATTCTTCCTTTAACATTAGGGAACGAGGAGAGAAGAAGAGGAATCCTTGTGTATACAGCTTTTGCTCGTTTGGTGAACATCAAAGAGTTACTCGCGGGATGCTTCACTGTTAACTCAATTCATTTCTCGTATTATAGTAGTTGAAGCAGTCAACACATCGAAATCCTTGTGTTCTACTGTACAGGCCTCGGTTATTATTGTTTACGTAATGTTTGCGTAACTGTATGACATATACATGGATACATACATATGTATGTATATATATATATGTATATATATATGTGTGTATATATGTGTGTATATATATATATATATAAATATATATACACACACTTATCTATACACACATATCTATATTATTCGTTCGTGTCTGCGATTTTTTGATATATATATTTTCTTTTTTTTATTTATTTGTTTATTCATTTACTTATTTCTTTATTTGTTTATTCATTTATTTATTTCTTTATTTGTTTATTCATTTATTCATTTATTCATTTATTTATTTATTTGTTTATTCATTCATTTATTTATTGTGTTGTTTTTTTAATTTTTTTTCGTTCGTTCTGTTCGTTCGTTCGTTTGTATCTTTTTTGTTCATTTATTTCCTCTCTTTCTTTTTTTATTTTTTTTATTTAACGATACGTATATCGTTTGAATTTAACAATAATTTTTTTTTTTTTATTAGACGAATATATGGAATTTATTTTTGTGTACGTAGGTTTCACTCGTTCACACGACTTTCCGTAGTATGTCCTTTTTTGGTTTTTTCTTGTTTATTTATATGAATATATATATATATATATATATATATATATTTTTAGTTTTGTTTTATTTAATAATAATTCAAGCCTTTTAATTTATTATAAAATTATATATATATATATAATATAATTATAGTTAATTAATATGATATAATTATAATTATATAATAAACAAATTATATATAGTATATAATTCGTTTGTATTATTATAACGTTTAAAACAACTACTTCATGATCTAGTATTTACTTTTTTTTTTATTTTCTCTTTTATTTTCCTCTTTTCTTTTTCTTTTTCAAGCAATAATTCGCGTTTAATAATTTCATATATATATATATATATATATATATATATATACATAAATTGACTGTACGTGTATGTATGCGCATGTAATACATTATTTGCAAAGTACATTACGTTACTTTTTATCTTTCTTTTCTATTTATATTCTCTATTTTATTTTCTTTTATAATAAATAATTATATTAGATTAATAATTATATTTCATTAATAATTAACAATTATAGTAGAACATAATATTATAAGATTCTTAATAATCTTATAATATAATATTACAATTTCTATTATAATTAATTATAATATTTTTATTGTAATTAATTTGATAATTTATTTATACGCATATATATATATATATACGTATAACATTTGTCTGTATATTTTGTTTTTTCATAAAAAACATTGGAACGATTTTAAAAGTAGATATATTTCCCTTTATTTATTTATTTATTTATTCTTTCTTATTGCTAGTTTTCATTAAATTTCTCTTATATTTGATAATAATTCAATATTTAAAATTTCGTCACGCAAAGTATGTCGATTTTTGTTTCGCGTAATAATAATTCATCCGTACGATTGTGTTTTTTTTTTTTTTTATTATTATTTCAATTAAGATTAATATATATTTTATTAACATTGATATATATTTTCTTGTTTTTTTCCCCCATCCTTTTATTGTTTACAAATAACACCAATTTAATAAATTGTCAATGAGTTTTCGTTATCAATCGAGTACCATTGCTCTTAGGTAGTATATCATTATTGGAATAGTGTTGGTACACACGTACGTATTATACACGAAACATTTTTAGTACGCGGCCGAACGGTAAATTACTTTATAATTACGGTGCAATTAAGTGTCGGCATTTAACGTTCCGCTGCGCCGGTAATTAAGCCGTCGAAAAATAAATGAAATAAATGATCGCTTAATGGCGGTGCTACATTTTTCTAGAGCAGCTAGAAAATATTGTGTCGTTTAACCTCCTTTATTCTTGCCTACACCCCCTCACTCCTACACGCACCCTCACCCCCTTTTTTCTTCTGTTTTTTAATATTTTCTTTTTTTTTCATTTACTTTCCACAATTACTTTCGATCGAACTCGTTTATTTATTTATTTGTTTCCGTATTCTATTTGTATGTTTTTTTTTCATTCTATTTATTTGCACGGAAAATCCTCCTCTTTTATATTTTATTATTATTATTATTATTATTATTATTATTATTATTATTTCTTTTTTTATTATAATTTTTCTCTCCTCTTAAGAAAATTTCGACTTATCTTTATTCGTATAATTATATTATTATATAATATAATATATAAATTATATAATTTTATTTCATTTTTATTATAACTGTTATCATTATTATTTTTATTTTCTTTATCGAATATGCTCTAATGAAATATATTTGATGATACGTTTTCTAACGCGACAATAAAAATAATGAATATCTTAGGTATTATCCGTTGATAATCGATTGTTGGTTGAGAACAATGATTATCGAATCGCAATGCGATTGTTTTCATGTACGACACGACGATGAGTATCATGTATCTCATAGATATATCATACTTCTAAACTGCTTTTACATTTCAACAACAAAGTGATACGTGATATTGTTCCTTTGGTTATACAGTTAAGAGAAATTTCAAACACGGTTTCCACTTTCGATTAATTATTACGATTGATTATGCCTTAATTATTATTCCACGATGATTTAAAATTAATTTTTTACGATGCGAATGATTTTCTTTTTTTTTTTTTTCATTAAATCTAGCATAATAAAATGCAATTTTTGTTAATTGTCGTTCCAAGAAAGAAAAATTATTTCATTCGAAAGTCTATAGTGTTACTTATAATTGTGTATAATAATAAATAAATAATGCAAATAATAAATATACTGGTATAAATATTGGAATGGCGTATTATATTATAGAATAATAGTATATAGTAATATATTGTTACTACATATATATATATATATATATATATATATATATATATATATATATAATAATAATGATAATTATTATTATTAATATTATATTATACTCATAAATACTATTATATTGTAATATTATTTTAATAATAATATATCACACATTTAATGTATATGATACTTAAAAAAGAAAAAGAAAAAAAAATTCATATCCATACTTAAGAACAAAAAACGAGGATAAATTTTGAATATGATGTTCCAATTGAAAATATTTTTGCCGATGAAATAAAATTCAAATTATAAAAAAGAAATAGACACGCTACGCTAATGCTCACGCACGATTGCGTATGGCTTTGAAAGTATATAAACGATGTTAGTTTTTATAATATACTTATATTATTTTCACGTATTATTGAAAGAACGCAACGTTTCATTGATTAATTTATAGAGAGATAGAAAAAGAGAGAGAGAGAGAGAGAGAGAAAAATAGATAGATAGATAGATAGATAGATAGATAGACAGATTCTCTATTATTTAATATCTTTATCTCGATTCGATGAGTACGTGCTCGAACATTCGTCCTTTATTTTTTTTCTCTCTCTTTTTATCTTTTTTCTTTTTTCCTCTCTCTCTCTCTCTCTCGCTCGCTCGCTCGCTCCATCCTTTTTCTTCCTCCCTCCCTTCACGTTTAATGAAAACAGAGCATCAAATCGTCGCATATTCTCGCACGTGTCGATACTAATCGTTTTATCGATTAGATCATTGGAATCGAGAGTAAGTGTATGTATATGTGTAAACGACACTTAGCGACGATGACGACGTTGAGTTACGTTAAAAAAACAAAAAGAGAGAGAGAGAGAGAAATGAAAAAAAGGAAACAAATGATCGATCACGATCGATCATCGGAAACGGGAATTATCGAATGAGAATTATCGACGACGACGATTATTAAACCCAAATCACGAACGATCCTTTTTTTTTAATTCTTTTACTTTCTCTCTCTCTCTCTCTCTCTCTCTCTCTCTTTCTCTCTCTGCATTTTAAAATATTTTTTTTATATCTTTCCTTCTTTTTGTATGTGCGTGTTTCTTTTTTTTTTTTTCGTTTCATTCTCATCGCGAATTATTCATCCTAATTGATATTCGCGCCTAATCGTTCGATTTCAATTCAACCAGTTCTCTCGTACGTCTATAAATCGTGTTAAGTACTTTCCAAACATTCTGCTCGGCAACGTCGAAACGAAATCAAATCAAATCAAATCAAATCATATCTGATCGATCGATCGGTCGTTCGGTCGGTCGGTCGGTCGGTTGGTCGGTTGGCCGATCCTATCGGTATACGGGGTGTCCCAGAGATATAAACGTTTATTATATAATAATAATAATGATGTGCAATATACGTGTGTGTGTGTGTGTGTGTGTGGATTACGTATGTTTGATATTTTATGAGTCAGTAAACTCACCTTTGTACATTCCGAATACGTATTTTCTTTATACTCGAAAGATATTAGATTATTTTCAAAGTAATGTTATGGCACCTCTTCAGAGTGTTTCTTCTTTCCGAATATGTGTAAAGTATTTTTAATATTTCGATTTGTTTAATAAATAGTATTAGAATTTGTATATATAATACGTATATTTTGTGAGAATACGCGAGTGTGTGTGTGTGTGTGTTTGAAAGATATTAGATTAGTTTTAGAACAAACTTTTGTGTCCTTTTAATGTCTCCCTTTTGTGTCATTTGATGAATCTTTTAATATTGCGATCGGTTATAAGTTATATTAGAATTTTTACATCTATTACATACCTTTTTTTTTATTTAATATTTAAAAATATTAGATTATTTTTAGAATAAATTTATAATTGATTTTCAATAGTTTTCTTTTCTTTCTATTTCTTTTGTAATATTCAAAGAATTTACAAATATTTTTTACTCGATTAAGAAGCTTTATAAAAATTCTTAGTATTATACTTTTAATATCTAAATAGATTATATGATATAATAAATCGTTTGTATATAGTAGTATGCATCAAATAGAAATATATGAAACCAATAAAAAATATCAGAAGTTTTAGTATTTATTGTTTAAATAGATTATATATATATATATAATATTATATTATATCATATATATATAATATTATATTATATTATAGATATATTTTTGGGTGAGTTTGATTAATAAGTAATGTCAGAAGTTTTAGAAATTTATATCTAAATAGATTATAATTAATTATAATTAATAATATAATATAATTAATATAATTAATATAATATAATTAATAATATAATTAATAATATATATTATATTGTATTTACAGAAAAATTCTATTGTTATTTGTTTGTATATGAAATATTGCAAATTTCTACATTATTATATACTACTTACACATAGCTTTTTATGATTAAATATAATACAAACGGTTTATAATAAGAATCATATATATATATATATATTTAATTCTTACAAATCGTAAAAAATCATTTCTTTACATCACTTTAATAAGTAATTAATAAAAGTATAATAATTAATTAATTATTAGCTAATATATATATATATATTCTTTTTTTAATTTAATAATACATCCAAATATATATATATATATATATATATATATATATATATATATATATATATAATATTCGTCATTAGAGATTTGGAATAAGCACATATTTGAATTCATAGTTGGTGCACTGTTTATTAAAAGTCATAACGGTTAACGAATAATCGACGAATAGAAATTTAAATAAAAGAAAATCAAAAAGAATTTAATCGATCCAATCGGCTAATCCTTTTGATGTTACTTCTCTTTTTTTTTTCTTCTTTTATTTTGTATTTTCTTATTTCTTTTTTATCGTTACAGGCGGAAGACCTCCTGGACGATATCCTGTCGTTCGAGGCTGGATCCTTGGGCGACGGATTAAAGGACGGGCATGCGGGTAGTCTTTCGAATTTGCCGGATCTTCAAATTAAACCAGAACCACTTTTGCTCACCGAAGCGGAGATCCATGCCTTGGCGAAGGATCGACAGAAGAAGGATAATCATAATATGAGTGAGTAAATAATTACACGTTTAAAATAAGTTTCTTATTTGTTTACTTATTTTACTCATATATTTATTCATTTAAATCTAAGAATATCTCTTTAATATATTTATATACAATATTTCTATGTAAACTCTTGTCGGTATAAGGAAGAAAAAAAGTTACACCGATTAGAAGTATCTAATGACGAACAAACAAAATGCATGATGGATCTCTTATTTTTTTTTTCTTTCTTTCTCTCTTGTATTTATTTTTCTTTTTTTTTTTTTTCTTAAGTTCGCGAAGTGGAATATAAGTAAGTAAGTACAAGTAAATGTTTGTCCGTAGAAGAAGAAAAAAAAAAAATATATACATCGGTCAGAAATATCCAATGACGAACAAACAAAATATAAGATGGTTGTCTTATGTTTTTCTTACTTTATTTCTTGTTTTTCAATTTATTTTCTTTTTTTAAAGCTTCGCTCAATAGAATGTTCCTATGTGAATGTTTGTTTGTAGGAAAAAACCAAGAAAGAGAAAAGAAATCACATTCGATCGTGACAAACAATTGTAATATAAAACGGATGATGCCTATTAATCGATTTTAATCGAATATAGAAAATTATTAATCGATAATAGAACAAATTTTATTTGTTAATATTTTATCACAAATAAATACATTTTCCATAAAGTTCGTTTTGTGCTTCTATATATATTTATATTGAAATATAAAGTTGAATCATTTAGAAATATTATATTGCAAATGAAATTAAATATGGGAATTAAATATCTTATATGAAAAAGAAAATATATACACAAAATGATATCGCAATGAATCTTCATCGTAATCAGTTTTTTTAATTTTTTTTTTCCCGAATTCATCATCCCCTTTTCTTTTCGTTCAATATAATAATAAATGTTGGTTCAACGAAATTTCGTTGAATTACCTATACCGTGAAAAAAGAAAAAGATAAATAGAGAGAGAGAGAGAGAGAGAGAGAGAGAGAGAGAGAGAGAGAGAGAGAGAGATGCAATAACGAAATGAACGAGAATTATCGAAAAAAAAAAAAAAAGAAAAAGAGAAAAAATTCCATATGACGAAAACGTCGTCAATTCACGAACAATAAAAATTCTTCACGTTCTTTCGTAATTGCGAGCATATCTGTCGGCATATGCACAGTGTGTCGTAACTAAAAGAGTGATCCGTTTGATTGATTTAAACAAAAAAAAAAAAAAAAAGAATTATACGAAAAAAAAAAAATAAATAAAAGTGATTATTACGAAATCTGTTGACCTTTTTCTCTTTTTTCTTTTTTCGAAAAACTCAAGGAAAGATCGATTATCGTTTTCGATGAGACGAACGAAGGGGGGGGGGGAGGGAACAAGTCCTCGTCTAAAATTCATCCACTTCTTATTGGATGAATTCTTTAAAAATGAAGATTGAGGGGGGGGGGGGAGATTCTATGACGGGGGCTGACAACACCCGATTCGAAAAACCGAAAATCCTAATCATTTCATTAATTTGGAAAGGTTTTTTTAATTTTTTCTTTCTATACAATGGTGCTAATCTTCTCTCTCTCTCTCTTTTTTATTAAATTCGTGTCAATAGTTTTTCTCGAGATAATATTTCGACGTTTCGACGTTACAGGTGGAAAATAAATTTGATGATTATTAAAGGTTTAAATACGTATTGTCGTCTATTATCGTAAAATAATGATTGATAATAATGTCTTCGCACGGTTTTATGTGAAATATTTCGAATGCAATTGAAAAATATATGTATAGAAAAATGGAACTTGATAAACCGGTTCAATTTGATCATAGAACCTTCTTCGATAGGTACACGCTATAAATATTTATAAAATTGAAATATTCCGATAGAAAATAATCGCGAAGGGTGCGAATCATCGGGAAAATGTTTGACAAGATTTAAAAAAAAAAAATGTCAATTTTGTTACCAGCTATACACACACACCCAAATATATACATATATACCGGGTCACTCATATTCGTAATAAATAAATCGTATCTGTTGCGAAACCTGTTCGACGTAACAAAAATTTTATTACTGTTGCTTCTAGATCGGCGATAGGTATTTCGGATGTTCCATAAAAATAAAAAGTTGCTTTCAATTTGCCTAAATTACGTGAGTTATTGACAGGACATTTGAAAAATAAAAAGAATAAAAAATAATAAAAAGAATAGAAAAAAGAAGAAAAAGGACACTCATCGCTTATACGCTGGCAATCTTAAGGGTTCGGACTAATATCTAAAGTGGATGAATTTTTGATAATGAATGTGTTCTTTTAGAGAACAAAATTTGTCTAAAAGAAGAACAAAGATGAAATAACAGATATCATTAGATTTTATAATCATCATGGCGGACACTTTTCGTTTGGGATATTTTAAATATAAGTCTGTTGTGTGTCTATATATATGTGTGTGTCTGTCGGTCTGTGTGTTTATTCTATATATAAGTGTGTTGTATATTATTATGTATTATTATATACTGCATTTATAAATATATATATATATCTATTATATTTTATTTATTATTTTATTTTATATATTTTATTTATTATATTTATTTATTATATATATATATAT
>OU426870.1:3664756-3674756 GCA_911387685.1 Dolichovespula media
CGTTTGTTTTTGTCCTCTTATTCGATTTTTTTTTATTTTCCATCTTTTGTTTTTCTTTTTTTTTTTTTCTTCATTGTAAAAAGAAAAACCTCCCGTCGTCAAATTGGCAATGATCGTTAAGACGGACCGAGGACAAACATTTAACTTGCGACTTTGAAAAACATCTTTTATTATTCGTTCGAAAATTCGTTTTGCAATGGAGGGAAAGGGAGATGATTCCCCATGAAAATCTAAACCCTTTCTAAGAGCCATTTTCAACAAAAAGAAAACTACTTCTCTCCTTTCGTGAGAATCATTGTCTTCGATTAGGATCCAATCTTCGTAGATTCTAAGTGAAAAGCGAAGGGATTTAGTCTCCACCCTCTTCTCTCTCTATCTCTCTCTCTTTCTCACTCACACACTCTCCTGTTCATTCTCTTCGTCCATCAACTCACATCATTTTCTTCTAAACGTAGTAATCTGATTTCGAAAAAGTTCTCTCTCTCTCTCTTTCTCTCTCTTTCTCTTTCTGTCAGATTTATTATACGTGTGTGTGTGTGTGCGCGTGTGTGTGTTGTATGTGTTTCTCTCTCATTTACTTTTCCCCTTCATTGTTTCGTTCTTTTAACTATTCAACTTTCTCTCGATTGCTGTTTTACCTCATTCACCCTCTTTCTTTTATTCGTTCTTAAAAAAGAGGGGTTGAAAGTCGAAAGTCCTCGAAAACTTTTCCTTCTTCGATGTTATATACATTTTCAAGGCTACTTGTATCTCTCTTACTCCTCCCTCCTTCTCTCTCTCTCTCTCTCTCTCTCTCTTTCATTTCCTCTCCCTTTCTCTATCTCTCTGCTTCTCTCTCTCTCTCTCTCTCTCTCTCTCTCTCTCTCTCCTCTCTAATTCTTGTTGTAGAGTATTGTTACTGTTATTGTTATCGTTATCGTTATTGTTATTGTTATTGTTATTGTTATTACTCAGCAATATATCTATACCAGTTGTTCAACGTATGATTCATCCGAGGGAAATAACGAGAAATTATTCTTTCCTTTCTCTTTCCTCCTTCCCTTATCTTTTTATTCTTCTTAATTTCAGTTTTTATTTTTCTTCGATCATTCCCCTTCTTCTCCTTCTTTTTATTTATTTATCTTTTTTTTTTTTTTTTTTTATTTCTTTTTCATTAAATTTAATTATGGGATATCCGTAATGGGGTTGACATCAAAGTTCATCAAAGTTCATTCGTTCGAATTAATCGGTTTATCAATTTTTTTTCCTCTCTCCTTTTCTCTTTTCATTCCTTTTTTTTTTCTCGAAATTTTTAAAGTATCGACGTCACGTAACGTATAGTCGTAAGGGATCAGAATTTTCTGCGTGGGATTCGTGAAATAATTCGAAGTATGTGCGTGTGTGCGCGCGCGCGATTGTGTGTGTGTGTGTGTGTGTGTGTGTGTGTGTGTGTGTGTGTATTATATACGCAACGATCCAGCAGCAATCGTTAATAAGACTCTCAATTCGTGAGATAATAATCGCCAATGAAAATTTCGTATTTTATATTCTATGAAACATAGAACACACAGGGAACGACGATTGGTAATAATCGGCTATGGTCAGCGTTTTAATCTTTAAATCTTATTAACGTTTAAATATGGATTGCCGCGAGGTTAATTAGCGTAGTAAATATATCGCGAAATTGAAAACGAGTCCTGCTAAAATTTTCCTAATTAATCGACGTCGCTTATTATCGTCTCCTTTCTCTCTCTCTCTCTCTCTCTCTCTCTCTCCCCTATCTTTACATATATATATATATATATATATATATATATATATATATATATATATATATTCCGTCCCTTATCATGTCCCGTTCACTTTTCGGTGACAATGTCGTTAAACTTTTTTGAACTATTATAAATTGTATTCCGTAATACGTATCCGATGAGTTTTAACATATATAACGTTTTACGAGCGAAAATAAAGAGATTAAAAGAATGAACAAAGAAAAAGAAAAAAAGAAAATAAAAAGGGAAAGAAAAATTGCGTTCTTCGGTTTGAAAAGGATTATTACTATTATTTCTCTTTTTTTTTTTTTATCTTGGTTATATTTTTCTTCTCTTTTCTTTTCTTTTTTTTTTTTTTTTTTTTTCTACGTAGGAACACAGAACGTGATTGAAAATTGTTGTTTCGTCAATTCGATAGATCCGTCTCGTACGTCGTGTCCAATGTAATTTTCGTATTATTTTTTATAAACAAATTATAAATCAATTATATGTAACAAATGAAATTTATTTTCTTTAGACTCGCAAGCATTTATTTAACGTTTATGTATTACTGTTTTTATCTAGATGAATATATATATATATATAGCATTGTATTAACAATTGGACTGTAAAAAATTTGGGACTCCCTATATGCCCTCGTATTTCTGAATTTAAGTATAACGTATTTTTGAGAATACGAAATATTTTTATATATTTCTTTCCTCTGCATAAAAATATATGCTTTTTCCTTTGCTTTATTTTTCTTTTTTTTTTTAGTATGTAACATGTTTTTGAGATCAATACTTACATAACATATATATATATATATATATATATATATATATATATATATATATATATATATATATATATAAAGTATGTTATGAAAATTGTACTCTTAAAATCTGGGTCACACTATATATCTCATATCTAATAAATCGCCTCTATGTATCGTATCTAATAAAAATGAAATAAAATATAAAAGATAAACATTTCTTGTTTCACAAAAAATATATATTCTATACGTCAACGTTTTTATAACATTTGTCTTTGAATTTTTAATACAATTTTTATAACAATCGTCTTTCTTATTATCACACACACACACACACGTCATAATTTTTGGAAAATTCTTATGATATTAATCTGAGACACCCTGTATATCGTCGTATCTAATCTCAGTGTTATAATACCGGCGCTACTGTTCACTTGATAAGCAATACTTTTTACCTGTTAATTTCTCGAACGCGTTATAAAAACAAGAAAAGAAGAGAAAAAACAAAAAACGAAAAAAAGTGGAAAAAGTAAAATGAAAAAGGAAAGAATAAATTTTTTCTTTGTTTGTTATTTTTTTATCCGACATTAAATCGTTCGAACAATGCATTCAACGATAGAAAATTATTGTATATATAATAGTTCTGTACGTATGTATGTATGTATAAATAATGTAAATACGTATACACACACACACATAACTGTGTATGTATGTATGTATGTATCTATGTATACGACGGAACCTTGGCATCTATACTCATTAATCGCATCGACGGAATTTATAATAGTGTTGACATCTTTCGATAGAATCTAAAATGACGAAATCGACTTACCAATACATGTACACATATGCATAATACATGTACATATATATGCACATATACATTGTGTTCAAAGTGATTGTTAAATGTAATGTAAAAAAAATATACGCGCGTAATATATTTTTGCAAAAATATTTAGAATGATTTTAATAAATGAACGATTTTTTTTTTTTGTTTTTTTTTTTAATTTCTTACGAATATTTTTATTAATTAATAGCAAATACGCACACGCGCACACATAAATATTTGGAATGTATATTTTTCAATATAGAGAAACAATTTGTTGTCATTGTCGATCCAGATTATTATTATTATTATTATTATTATTATTATTATTATTATTATTAAGAAAATAAATAAATAAATAAAAGAAAATGAGAGATATAAAAACGAAAAATATTTCAGATTTCCTCTTTTAAATAGAAACAAGAAAAAGAAAACAACAAAATACGTTATTAATCATTAACATTGATCGTTAAATGGAATAAAATTATTAAAGAAAGAATAAAAATTAAAAAAAAAGAAAAGATAATAGAGAATAAATATTTGAGAATGTTTTCTTTTTCTTTTCTCTCGTATAAAAAGAATCGATCATAATTTTTGATGAGGATTGTTATTTATTGGGTGGGGGGTGGGGGTGGCAGAGAAAAATGGGGGTATAGATCGAAGTCAGTCGACCTTTTCGTTTGTGATGTATACATACGTTCGAGATACCTGGTCAGAATAATCGATCGAAATCGAGGTCACGTGCCAATGGGTCGTCTCTTTTTGCCGTTACCTTGAAAATTGTGCAATACCATTTGCAATCCTTTCTAGAGTCACGCATTTATTCTCCTAGTGATACATATTCTAAAGGACACGAATATAATCGGACACAGCTGATTTACTTTATCGATATCATCTGTTAATGTCATTGCGATAGATCGATTTTGACAGCACCTATAGAAAGTTACGAAGGAAAAAAGAAACTCGTTGTTATTACTATTATTATTATTATTATTATTATTATTATTATTATTATTATTATTATTATTATTTACTGTAATTAGGTTGATTTGAAAATTAATTTCGAAATTTTTAATTAAAAAAAAAAAAGAGCATTTATGTTGAGTTAACAAACAATATATGTAGGTATAATGGATACAAGTATTTTCATAAATTTTCAATTTTTCTGTTAACAATAATTTTAAATATTTGTTATAATATATATATATATATATATATATATATATATATATATATATATATGTATGTATATATATAGGCATATTTGAATGTTGTAATAATAATAAATTTTTAAATATGAATTATATATAAATATTCCAAGGGTATATATTTATTATTATATTATATTTATTATTTATTTATTTTCTATTGTAATGATAATAATACTGCAATATATTATTCAGTATATATATATATATATATATATATATATATATATATATATATATTATAACAAACATTTAAAATATATTATATATATATAGAGGAAATGTTTTCTTGAATATTACTAGGCCATTATTTCGAACTTAAGTGAAAAATAACTTACGTGAGAACATATGCACGTGGAGATCGTTCGGTACCATTTGCAAAGGGGTCAAGCGAGTTTTGTAAACGTGCGACGAATAATCCGTAGGTACGGAGGATCGAATTGAATGTGAATGCGTTTTTATCGCTAGTAAAACAGGAGTAAATCTTTACGGTAACGAGCTGAATCTCCTTAACACAGATACTTTATACATTATACTTTATTGTCGTGATATTGATAGAATATTCTCTTCCTTTTACTACTATTACACAAATACATACATACATACATATATACATGTGTGTGTGTGTGTACGACGATCTAAAAACGAAAAGAGTACATAATGTGCTTCTTGAGATTAATTCGAAACTACGTGGATAATATGCAAAATGTAGATAAGGAAAAAATGAAAAGTAATAAATGAACGTGGAATATGCAAAACGTAGAAATGATAAGGAAAGAATTGAAGAAGGAAAAAGAAAAGTGGTAAAAAGATATTCAAACTGACTCATCCATCGAAAGGAGAATAAATTGTGTGTGTGTGTGTGTGTGTGTATATATATATATGTATATATGTATGTATATATGTATAGTGCACTGGTGAATTTCAATTGGTGAATTTAAATGAATTTCAATGATAATTTATGCGTTCTATCGATTTTAATTAAAAAGACAAAAAGACATTATTTTTTAATTATGAATTTGTGGAGACGTAAATTATTCTTAATTCAATTCTATACAAAAATACATACATACATACATATATATATATATATATATATATATATATATATATATATATATATATATTTGTATAGTATACATTTATTTCTCTTTAAAAAGAAATGCGAAACAAAAATTATTTATGCGCTATAATTTATTTAATCATTTTATAAATATTTATCATGAAGGTTATATTTATATCGATATAATATAATACGCGTTCATTATATTATTCTTAATACTTATATAAATATCTTTAGTTCCATATATAAAACAATATCTTTTATATATAGTTATAGTTTATTACAAAAAGTAATATGAATTTATCATATAATAATTAATGCTTATATATTATTACGTATAAATGTATAATATAAAGAGAATAAATCGTCTTCACAAACATATATTATCTGTATATAAATATATAATGAAGACATATACATATATACATTCATACATACATTATATATATTTTTTTTTTCATATTCATATTAATTAAATTATTATTACATGATTAACGTCACGATTAGTCATCATAATAATACAAATAATAATAGTAAGAATAACAATAATTTATAAATAAATAAAGAAAACAGTACAGAATTAAATAATTCAAAAGAAAATTCAAAAAGAAAAGAAAATAACTTGAAAATCGAGTTTTTTGACATTCGAAATACTTGGACGTTTAAAAATAAAAAAGGAAACGAGATCTATGACATATTGATCACTATAGTATACAATAAAACGCACACACCCACGCACATATAATACACGTATGCATACACACACTTGCCGATAATTCCGGTGTCGTTGATATTCATTGTCGAACGCACCAACGTATAATAAAATCGACAAGAGAAAGCGAGATTATATAGTGCGATCAAACATGCTAGCACGTTACGAAAGAATTAGTATCGTTTATCTGACATTCACACCATGATTGATGTCCACAATTTCCGTTTTCAGTCGAGCGACGAAGGCGTTTTAACATCAACGACAGGATCAAGGAGCTTGGCACCCTCCTGCCTAAGACCAATGACCCGTAAGTTTTTTTTTTTTCTTTCTTTCTTTTTTTTTTTTTTTTTTTTTTTATGTTGCAACTCAATTTTGTCATTTTTCTTTCTTCTCTTTTTTCCTTTCCTCCTCTCTTTCCACCGCCCCTTTTTCGGTTTTATTTGTCTATTTATTTCGTTACTTTATTTCATTGGATTTCAATTAATACAAGGTAAATATAAATGTAATGAAATTGCAGATATACGTGTATGTATATATATATATATATATATATTTCTTTTTTTTTTTAATACATAGATTTTTTTATTTAGAATTTTCTTTCTTTTTTTGAAGGTATTTTTTTTTTTTTATATATATTTTACTTCATTCATATTTATATATTTCTTTTTTTACATTCTTAAAACATTTACGTAGATTTATAAATACATAGATGTATATTCTTTTTCCTTTCGATCTTTTTTTAATTTTCTTTAGATATTTTTCGTATTGTTTTAAATTAAGTCATTTATGTATATATATATATATATATACCCGTTCTTTTTTCAATTCGTTTCTTCGTAATAATTTCTTTTCATTAATTTCATTATTAAATTTTCATACGATTTATGCTTATCGAATATTTATATGCACATACATATATGTATTTTTTTTTTTAAATATGTGGACTGTTTAGTTTCGAATTTTTTTTAACGATATTTTTTTATATATATGCGATATATGTGTATATGTATATACATCTTATTTCATTCGAACTTACATTGTCCTTTTATATTTATACTGTATATATTATAATAGTTACAATACGGATATTAATTAAATGATTATATACACGTATATATTCAATCATATACTCAATTATTCCATTTTATTGTACATCCACGTATTTCCTTTTTTTTCTCTCTCTCTCTCTCTCTCTCTCTCTCTCTCTCTCTATCTCATTTCTTTCTCTTTCATTGATCATCTTTTCACGGTTCCTCGTGTGCCCTTTTTCTTTCACTGTACGTACGTGCAGGATGCAGTTACCTTTTCGCGAGTCCTCACGGGTCATTATTTCCTGTTCGTGACCTTTTACTGCGAGTTAGTCCAGGTCAGGTGCTCCAGACGAGAGGCTTTCACCGGAAGTTCATTCTTTCTTCTTTTTATTTTCTTCTCTCTTTTTTCCCTTTTTTCCCCTTTTGCTACCTTTCCACTAGGAGTACTTCGTGATACTCTTTTCCCTTCTTCATTCTTTCTAGCTTGTTTCACTCTGATCCTTCCTATTCTCTATCCTTTTTCTCTTTCTCTTTATCTTTCGTGCGTGCGTGTGCGTGTGCGTATGTGTGTATACACTTGAATGCGTGTATGTGTATGTATATGTGCGCGTGCGGGAGAGAGAGAGAGTGTGTGTGTGTGTGTGTGTGTGAGAGAGAGAGAGAGCTAGAGAGAGAGAGAGAGAGAGAGAGAGAGAGAGAGAGAGAGAGAGAGAGAGAGAGAGAGAGAGAGAGAGAGAGAGAGAGAGAGAGAGAGAGAGAGAGATGCACATATTCCATCATGATGGTTATTCTTTCTCAAATGGATGGTAAAAAATGTAAAACGAAAAAGGACTTGACGATGCACTATGTAGGACGTGGGTTCTTTGAGCGAACATATTCCAATTTATTTTATTTTTGACTTACATTACATACTCATACGTTACATATATCTCTTCATTAGAAAATTGTAACGTAATAGTGATAATTATAATGGCACGGGTGTATTATAATAATTGTGTTTATCCCAATAAAAATTTTGTCGTTTAAAATATCCGAGTTCTCTCTTTTTTCTTTATATATATATATATATATATATATATATATATATATATATTTTTTTTTTTTTTGAAAGAGTGAGAAAGAGTGAGAGAGAGAGAGAGAGAGAAATTTATTTCGAATATAATTTTCGATTTATACATTATACTCTTTATCACGATTTATGATGTTATAAATGGAGATCATTATAATTGCATTTATATGTATTTCATTGAGAGAGAATGAAAGTGTTTCGACGAGAAAAATTTTGGAATTCTCTTTTCGTCGAGAGAATTTGTTAACAAATTTAGTTTTCCATTTGTATGATACGTATGAATTATAATTTATGGTACAATAACGATCAAGGGGATTACACGAATGTGAACACGATTCGATTCATGTCGCGGAATGTGATTTTTTTTTTGTTCTGTTTTTGAGGAGAGAATTTATTATTCCTAATTTATTTTTCAATTTAATTCGTGTCTACATTATGGTGTATTATATAATAATGATTCGTTATAATCGCGTACATATAATTTTGTAGAATGTCAATTTTTAGAAAGAATTCATTTAAAATATATTTTTGATTTACATCACACACACACACACACACGAATTTATTGTTGGCAAATTTAAATTGTATTTATTAATATAATTTATAGTACGATAAAATGATCCTATGCATTTAAATTCTTATAAAAAGAATTTCGTATCCCATTAAGAGATCGCAGCATCGATCAAATTCTTTTTAAATCTTAATGATAACGATAATAGTAATAAAAGAAGAAAAAAAAAAAAAAAAAAAAGAAAAAGAATAAAAAAAAAAATAAAAAATAAAAAGACATTAAATCCCGTCGTACGAAAATTAGATAACACAAATTGATCGTTTGAATATAAATCAATTCGCGAAGGCAACGAGGCGCGAGGAGTAAAAAATTTATATTTAGAAGCTCGTTAATCACGTTTAATACTTTTTGTTTTGTTTTTTGTTTCTTTCTTCGAACGACGATAACAGTGATATAAAAGATCGTTCGCGTTGCTCCCCCCCCCGTCCACCCAAACCAACCAACGAACCAACCAACAAACCAACCAATCACCACTCACCTATCCAACCCCATTTATCCATCTTTTGATCTTAACGTTTTAATCACGATTAAAATCGAGATTAACATAATTTTTTTTTTCTTCATCCGTAATAAAATTTAGCATAAGGACAAAAAATAAAGCGCGATATAATCGTCGTATGTACGCACGTACGTACGTACGTACGTTCGTGTGTGTGTGTGTGTTTGTGTGTTTGTGTGTGTGTATGGTACGTACGTACGTATATATACACGGCTGACCTGTTTCAGACGCGATTTAAGATTTCTTTTCCTCGCGACGATCGACGTACTAACGAGCGAGCATTGCATGCAATAGCGAACGTCTGGCAGCTACCCTTCATTTATCAATCCGACCTTCGGCCATCCATTTGTCATTGTCAGGATCGGGATAACTTAAAAACTATCCTCGCTTTTCTCTCCCTCCATTTTCTTTTCTTTTCTTTTCTTTTTTTTTCAATCTTTTTTTTTTTTAGCTCGCTTGCTTGTTTGTTCGTTTGTTTGTTTTTTTTCACTCCCTCCTTCTCTCTCTCTCTCTCTC
>OU426870.1:3682256-3719756 GCA_911387685.1 Dolichovespula media
GGAAGGTTTTACATTACCGGGGCCATTCAATATCTTTCTTTCTTTATAAAAGAAGAAGCCTTGTGTATAATGGAAACATTAATATGAGGGAAAATTTTCACGACCCTTTGTGTGCGTGGTTGCGTGCGTGCGTGCTTGTAATTTTTCTTTCCGTACTCTTTTTAGTTCCATATTTAAGAAAGCCAGAAACAAAAAAGAAAAAACCCCCCACAAAGAAAAAAAAATTAAAAATAGAAATAAAGATAGAAATAAAAATTATACAAAAAGAAAAAAAGAAAAAAAAAGAACAAAAAACGAAGAAGACGAAAAACTTAAAGCGCCCATTAAGTCAATATAAAATATATCGTTATCGATTATGCCGTTTGAAATATTTTTCTATTATATTTACGATTCTCTCATTATTGGTTTATCTCACAATTTTGTTCATGTTGCAACGGGTAATAATATTTATCGTAACTATTGTGCCGAGCTTCACTATGGATAAACGTACGTTACGTAGAATTTGGTCTTGTAATATCGCGTTGGTAACCACACGTTTCAGTCGTTTTCAAAGTTAAACTGTTCGAAGAGAAAAGTCCTTTGTACGGGAAACCATCGTGTTTTCTAAAGCAGAGAGGAAGAGAGAGAGAGAGAGAGAGAGAGAGAGAGAGAGAGAGAGAGAGAGAACGTGAAAGGGTTTCTGAACTCACGGATACTTTGGAATTTCGTGATTCGAACGAATTCGAGAAACTGATGAATACACGAGTAAGTAAATGCGGTATTTAAACTTTACTTCCTTCCTTCCTTCCTTCCTTCCTTCCTTCCATCTTTCCTTCCATCCTTCCTTTTTTGTTTTTTCCCTTTTATTCGCGTTTACGTTCGCCGATCGTTTGATTACACTTTGTGATATCGAAGTTCGATACTTTGAATTAAGAGGATGTTTAGGATGTTAGAATGTTAATGAAAGTGAGATAATGGATTTTTTTTCCAATAGAATCGTCGATGCGTTATTTTATATTGAATATTTTTATTTTCTTATCGGTGTTTGTGTGTGTGTGTTTTTTTTATTGATCGTAAAATGTTACGTGAAATTTCGAATGTTGTAAAATCTCAATTAAGATTTATGATAGATTTATGCGTCTATAAATATTTAATTTAGATCTATGAAGTATACGTCTACCGTATGGAAATCTATTTAATTGAGAAAATAGTTATTAAAAGAATACATAGTAATATCGTGAATGGAGGAGGTGGAGAGGGAGGTGGAGGTGGAAAGTGAGAAATATGAATCTATGAATGATGAGATTTATAACTATATAATGATACGTATGTATGTGAGTGTATATATATATATATATATATATATATATATATATATATGTATATATGTATATATATATATATATATATATATATATATATATATATATATATGATGTATAATAATGTTTATTATAAAATAATAATAATACATATAATAACATAATTTGTGATAATATAATATGGAATAATAAATATAAAATAATAAAGATGCTAATTCCCCAAAAAAATAGTATGCATTTGGATATATAATGTATACCTATGCATAAGTGTTATTTTATTATTATACTGATGTAATATATATATATATATATATATATATATGTATAAATTAAATATTAATATAAATGATAACAACTTTTAATAGTAATTGATAATATAATGAATATGAAATATGTGATATGAATATGATTTAATGAATATGGAATATGAAGTATGTGATGATAGCATAAATATAAGTATGAATATAAAATAATTAAAAATTATATATATATACACACACGCACGTTGTTATATATATTTAAATTGTTATTATCTTATACTTATACATACTATTAAAAGTTGTTATCGTATATATTATTTAATTTAATTTATATATATATATATATATATTATATTAATTTATATATGGATACATTATATTATTTTGCATATTATTTTGCAATTAACATTTCTAATCACATAAATTCATATTTATTATTAATTCACTTAATTATTAATTATTATATTTTCTAAAGAAAGTCATATTTTATTATATCATATTATTATATTATTATATTTATATTATATATTTTACACGTACATGTATTATATGTATATACATCATATATATGTATATATATGTGTGTGTATAATTACATATACGTCTTTATATGTATGAAATTGTTATGTTTAAGATTGTTATGTTTAGATCGAGTTAAATGTATTTGAATTCTAGGTTGACGTTGAAGCAAAACGGTAGGGTTTATCGTTTTTTAGAAGATTTGATATGAGAGATACATGCTATATATATATATATATATATATATACATATATACACATACACACACATACACACACACACACACACACACACACGTGGACGACCGACGTGATGATGAATGTTGACTCATAATAGGCTCTTCTCCTGTCGACTCTCACGGGAGGGTAGGCAGATTTCAGGCGACAAATCGATAGGAAGATGCTATCGTAAATCAACGTCCTTTCGCCTATCACACGTCCTATCCTTCATAATAAAAAAATAAAAACAAAAACAAAATATAAAAAAAGAATAGCGAATGCACGATGAGATAACGATCGAATAAAACGTTCGCTTCGAATTCGTTGATTTTTTTTTTTTTTTTTTAATTCTTTTCTTCCTCTTTCTCATTCTTTTTTCTTTTTTACAAAAATTATTTCTACACAAAATGGCGCCAGAGATAAAATTCACATCTCTCTCTCTCGTCTCTCTCTCTCTCTCTCTCTCTCTCTATATATATATATATATATATACATTTTAATTTTATAATCAATGTATTATAATAATTATTATTATTGATCTTTTCTCACATGTAATTTTGCAAATATATAAATTTAACATAATCGCTTTCGAAGTGGCACCTACGTAATTTTGTTATAAACATTCGATTATTTTACAAAAATTTCATATTTCGTGCAATCGTTTATCTATTCGAAATTTTTACGAAAAGAAAATCTTTTAGAAGAAATGTGTATCGCGCGATGATACGTTTGAAATTTTAAACTGACCGTATCGATAATTGATTTTTATAATGAACGTTTTTTCGTATCGTTAGGACGAATAATTCGTTTTATTATTAATGTTATTTAATTACAAAACAGAATCGAGAGATTGCCGTCAAAATGTCCCACGTAATCGACAAAATACATTTTGACGTTTGAAAATGGAGCCTAAAAAAGAGGAAAGAAAAACATTAAACAAAAAAAAAAAAAAAGAAAAAAAAGATTTAACCAATCTCATAAATAATTTGACGTCGAACAAAATTTCGTTAGTTACGTTTCGCGACGGATCTCGATCGATTATTTTTTATCGTATGACAAAATGGTCGATCGATTTATCGTACGATAAAGAAGCTTATTGAGGAAAAAAAAAAAAAAACTGTTAAAACGAAACATTTCACAAACATTAATAATTCCTTAAACGTATGTACATATGTATTTACGTCATCCTCGCGAAGGTGATAAAATTCGATCGTTTTAATTGACACGGTGAAACGACAATTATTTGAGGAGAATCGTACGAATTCGTTGATAATAATGAATGAAACTAGGAAAAGAAGGAAAAAGCAGGCAAAAAGTGTCAGAAATTTCTGAAAACTATAATCATCGTCGTAATAACGTTTTGAGCTTCAAACGAAAAGAACTGTTTTACGAAGCTTTTTTTTTTATTAATTGGGACGGATAGTTCGAATAATAATAATAATGTTATATAATGTTAATAAATAATATATATTATATAATTGTAATAATTAATAAATGATATTAATGATAGTAATAATAATGATAATAATAATAATTATTATTATTATTATATTTATTATTATTATTATTATTTATTATTATTATTATTATTATTATTATTATTTAATTTCATACAAATAGAGTTTTTTTTTTAAATAGGACGAATAATTATTATTATTACTATTACTATTATTATTGTTGTTGTTGTTGTTATTATTTAATTTCATACAAACGAAACATTATTTCCGAGATGACGAACGTGATTTACTTACGAATATTCTAATAAAAAAAAAAAAAAAGAAAATTGATTCAATTGAAATTGATTGAAAAGTTTCCAAAAAATTTTTGA
Source organism: Dolichovespula media (assembly GCA_911387685.1). Lineage (NCBI taxonomy): Eukaryota > Metazoa > Arthropoda > Insecta > Hymenoptera > Vespidae > Dolichovespula > Dolichovespula media. Next base: position 3,686,384 of record OU426870.1, read on the forward strand.
TCGACTATCGTCGTACGACGAATGACACTTAAAAGAAAAAAGAAAAGAGAAGGAAACGGAAAATAAAGAAAATCGTACGAAACTGATGAAACGAAAGGCGTTAAGAAGAATAAAAAAAAAAAAAAAAAAAAAAAAATCAATGATTCCTTGAAATTCTCGCGACGATTACAGAATCTTACGAGTGGTTCGTAGGTAAAAAAAAAAAAAAAGGAGAAAGAAAGAAAAAGCGAGAGAGAGAGAGAGAGAGGAGATAGTAGGAAAGGAAAGAGAAGGAGTCCGAAAAATTTTCTAAAAACTTTAGTCATCGTTTTAATAACGTTTTAAAAGTAGAGACGAAAGAACTAACACTACGAAGTTACCTTTACAGTCAAAGCGCGAGAGAGTTCGCGCTTGTTCCACGAGTCGAGAGTCGCGATTGAATTCCAATTTGTGCGTGCTTCAAATCCTAAGCGGGGAAACGCTAGCAGAGAGAAAGAGAAGGTGTGTGTGTGTGTATGAGAGAGAGAGAGAGAGAGAGAGAGAGAGAGAGAGAGAGAGAGAGAGAGAGAGAAAATGAGAGATAGATGGACTGACTTTGTACGGGATCTTTCAAAGAAATGTTACGAAGATGCACGCGGATAATGTCGCTTTCATTTAGAAATTGCTTTTCAAGGAGAGGGGGAGGGTGGGAAGAAAAAGAGAAGGAAAAAGAAAATGCAAAAAAATAAAAAAAGAAGAAGAAGAAAAAGAAAAAGAGAGAGAAATTGATTTTCACTTAAGAAAAAGAAAATGAAAAAAAAAAAAAAAGAGAGGAAAAAGAAAATACAAGAAACGAAGAGGAGGAAAAAAAAGACAGAGCTTTTTGCCTTTCACGCGTGGGAAAGAAAGGGAAAATGGAAAAAAAGAAAGAGAGAACAAAGGAAAGAAATAAGAACGTTCGATCCAAATTGAAAAAAAAAAAAAGGAGAACGCGCCTGACTTATTGTGACAAGCGTGAATTAGAAATGTTTAGAGAAATCTTGACATCTTCCAAGTGAAATTGGCGATGAACGCGTTCGATTTGTTATATCGATTGATATTAAGGTTAAAAATGAAAGAATAAAGATTTGGAACTGATACGATTCAATCGTGTGAGCGTATAAATTTGACCGCGATTAAAATTTTGTTTACTTAATTAATCCTCGTTTTCACGTTTTTTTTTTTATTATTTATTTATTTATTTATTCTTTTTCTTTTCAAAGAAAAAATTAAAAGTGATCTCGTAAGGATTTATATTCAAATCAATTTATTTTAAATATTTATTTAACACGCTTCATTTGTATTATATTATATAGTATTATATGTATTATTATATGTTATTATATACGTATTATATATATATATAATATATATATATATATATATATTATATATTATTATTATTATTATTATATGTTATATATTATACATTATATATTATATATTATTATTATTTCCTACTTATTATTTTATACTACTTATTATAATGTAATATACTTAGTATAGTATAGTAGTATTGTACTCACTATAGTATATCCGTGCAATTAAATTATACATATAACTTGTCTTTTTCCCTTTCTTTTCTTTTTTATTTTTTTTTTATTTTTTTTTTTTTTTTATAAATACTTTTTATCCTTTTTAAAGATGACTCCGTAAACGATCGCAAAAAATTTGTTTAAACGACGTCGTTTAAAAACGCGACAAACCTGCTAATTATTCTTCCAGAAGGAAAATTATCATCATCATTATCATCATCATCATCAATTATTATTATTATTATTGTTATTATTATTATTATTATTATTATTATTATTATTATTATTATTATTATTACTATTACTGTTACTATTATTATTTTGTTTTTCTTTCTTTTTTTTTATAAAAACGTACGAAAGAGCGAGGTAAGGAATGTTCTTCAATGTATGAATCTATTATTTATTAAGTTTCGAATGCTCTCGTTGAACCGTTAGGGTCTGAATTCTTCTTCTTTGGCGTACGTTCAACGTACGAAATGTAATGGAATTTTCAACGAGTTATTCCAACGTCGTTTCGTTGGATAATAACAGTTAACATTGAACGCGGAGAAACCTTTTTAGAGGCTTTGGATTTACTACAAACTAAAAGCATCCTCGCTCTATCAATTCTTCCATTGACTTTTTATATACATAATATCTCTCTCTCTCTCTCTCTCTCTCTCTCTCTATCTCTCTCTCTCTCTCCCACTCTTTCACTGTCGTAATTCCCATGCTTCGAATGTAAAATATCGATAAGTTCGAATTTATCGTGAGGTTCAAACTCGTTATTACGATTTCCTTTCGCTTTGATAAATATGGGAATAAATTTTCGTCAATGACGAGTTCCTGAAATTAATGCGAGTCGTGTAAATACATATAAACACACACGCACGGACGCACTCACGCACGCACATACGCACACATCGCGTATCATAGTAAAAGCAAAATTTTGTTATTTTGTCGCGACTTGCTCCGACATTCGTTTATATTCGAGACCGAAATTTATTTTTTTTTTTTATTTATTTTTTCTCTTTCGTACGATGAACTGGTCTTTGGTTCGAATCTTTCATTTTTATTTTTTTGTTTTTTTTTTTAAGAGAGGAAGAAAAATTTCCATTGCTAATACATTATTTTAATTAATTGCCGAGTATAATCTACGACGATCGAAATATACTCGTTTCGTTAAAAATATTCTTCGTTTTATTATCAATATTATTTATTTAATAATGATATTTATATAATTTTCGATTATATTAATTTCGTACGATCATTATTTATTTTGAATAAACGGAATAAAATTTACGTGATTATCATAAAAATATTAATGATTACGTTATAGTTGCGTCCTTATTATTGATAGAAAAATAAATAAATAAAAAGAACAAGACAATATTTGTTAAAAAGAAAAGAAAAATTATTAACGAAATCGATTTTATTATATCGATGTTATTGAATTTGTTTAAACGAATAAATAATAAATTACAATCGGAAACGGTGGTTGTTAACGTTTATTCACGATTTTTCATTCATAAAATTCTTATGATATACCTGTTCCGTAGTAATGACATAGTGATAGTAGTATAAGCTCGATCAGCTGATTGAAATTTATGTAGGTCAGTGTGTTACCGAGTTAATTTGAATGAAATTATATAGGTCAATCGGTCAAAGTAAATCTCTTTCATTTGCATGGAAATTTTTCGGGAAGTAAAAGTCGTAGTGATTTGAACCAAATATCATTTTAAAGGACAATTTTGTATTATTTTTTAAGAAGTATCGTTGATTATTAATTAACAATTTGTTATAAACAATTTTTTATAAACAAATTCTTACGAACCGAATTCATTTAATTTTGCAAAAGAAAGGGAAAGGGATTAAAAGTATTACCAATTTTTAAAATAACATAAGTTTATAGATAATAAACAGATTACTTCATCTTTTTTTTTTTTTAATCGAGCAAAACAATATTTTTAATGAATATCTCCGGAAATAAAAGTCGTAAAATCAAATATCATTTTAAAGGACATATTTTGATTCTTTTTTAAACGTATTGTTGATTATTAATTAACAATTTGTTATAAACAATTTTTTATGAACAAATTCTTACGAACTGAAATCATTTTCTTCAAAAAATCATTTTCTTCAAAGGAAAAAAGCATTTACATTGCTAACGATTTTAAAAATTACATAAATTAATAAATAGTAAACAAATTTCGTTTTCTTTTTTATCGAACAAAAAATAATGTTTTCATACAATGTTTTTAATAAATATCTCCGAAAGTAAATGTTATAGAGATTTGTATGAAACACCATTTTAAAGGGCAACATTATTCTTATTTCTTTAATGATAAATTAACAATTTTTTTATAAACAATTCGTTACAAACAAATTCTCACGAATTAAATTCATGTTATTTGATCGAAAAGAAAGAAGAAAAATAAATTCGAATTTCTATGGATGTATAAAATTAAATGAATTAATAAGTATTTAATATTTTTTTATCTTTCTTGTTTTTTTTTTTTTTTTTGTATTTTTTTTCTTTAAATAATGTCGAATTGCATCGAGCAATGCGTTGGAAAATACACTAAATGCCATTTTAAGGAACGCGCGTGTCCTTCGGGCGTTTATCTGTAAAAAAAGAAGAAGAATGAAGAAAAAGTTATTACGACTTCCTTATTATCGTATAATTTGCGTTAACAACAACGGTAACAACAGTAATGCTAATCATTGCCATGAATACCGAATGATAAAATTTGTTCGTATATATTACAAAAAAAAGAATCCAATGAATAAATAAATAAATAAATAAATAAATAAATAAATAGAAAAATAAACCAAAGAATAGACCGTGTACAATTTCCGTTAACAACAACGGTTAACAACAGTAATGCTTAGTATTGCCATAAATACCGAATGATGAAGTTTGTTCGTATATATATAAAAAAAAAAAAAAAAAAAAAAAATAAAATAAAATAAAAAAGAAAGAAACAAATAAATAAATAGAAAAGAAAAAAACGAAAGAATAGACCAAACAGCGGTGTAATGAATCGACGAGTAAAGGTATTCGCTCTTATCACGAATGTTATTGTTACCAAAAATTTGACAAGAATATTATTCGAGGTATCGATCATCTCGATCGTATAAATAAATAAGGAAATAAGAATGAATGGTCAATCGCATCAATCGCATTTAACGAATCGAAGTGGCAAAGAAGAAATTTTCACTTTTTCACGAGAAATTTGACGTGCGAAGGTATTCGATGCGGTGAAATTTTCTTTCTTTCTTTCTTTCTTTTTTTTTTCTTTTTTTTCTTTTTTTTTTTGTCTGACACGTATGCACGAGAGAAAGTCGGAAATCGTTTTGAGATTTTGTAGATATGTCAAGAATACGAGAGAAAGAGAAAGAGGAAGGGAGATAGAGATAAATATACATATACATACCAACATACATATATCCATACATACATACATACATGTGTGTATATATATATATATATAAAGATAAAGTATATATAATATAAAGAGAGAAAGAGAGAGAGAGAGAGAGAGAGAGAGAGAGAGAATAAGAGGAAGAAGAACCATAAAAGAGAGAAGCAATCGCGTATTATGGAAATTCTTTGGGATCTTTGCACCAAAAAGAAAAAAACGAAGAAGAAGAAGAAGTAGAAGAAGAAGAAGAAGAAGGAGAAGAAGAAGAAGAAGAAGAAGAAGTAGAAGAGGAAGGTGCCCGACGAATTATCGTTCTCGGCTTGCTGATATTCCACGTGAATTCCCACAAGGTATTCTCCATCTCGAGAAAAAGGTTTCTCAAAAAAGTCGAGGGAAGAGGCTGCGTCACTCCTACGAGCGTAATATCGTCCGCATTACGCTTCAGACCACCGCACTACTACTTGTCGATCCACCTACTATCTCCTTACACCCCCTACGCCCCCTTCACCTCCACCAACCTCTTCACCCAATAGCCCACACCCCCTTTACTTCCTTCATCTCCCTCTACCTTTCTATCTATACTCTACCACCCTTCCTCTCTCTCTCTCTCTCTCTCTCTCTCTCTCTCTTATCTTTTGGAACTTTTGGAATCCCATGTAGAATCTGGCCGCGAGAAATCGAAGTCGAAGTAGTATCGTGCATCGCATTTTAATAAAGATCCATTTCAAACTTTTCCCTCCTAACATTATTGTTGTCCTCCCTTTTTCATTCTTTCATTCATTCATGCTTTCTTTCTTTGCTCTTCTTTGTTTGTTTTTCTTTTTTTTTTTTTTTTTTGAGAAGTGGGATGAGACGAGGTGAGGAACGGAGGTGGATGGGTGGGTGATTGGGACGCGTCCCTTTATCATTTTTTTCACTTCTTAACGGGAATTATTTTGTCGAAATACGTTATACGTCTCGTATAACTTCAGGATTTATTATTATAGTTCGCTTGGGGAGGGTTCGTTCAGGGGGTTAATGCGACGATCTTTAAAGTTGTCAACGAAAGACGTTACGTCGACTTTTCTTCTTTCTTTTTTTTTGTTCTTCCTTTTCTTCATCTTCTTCTTCTTCTTCTTCTTCTTATTATTATTATTATTATAATTATTATTATTGTTGTTGTTTTTGCTTCCGCTGTATGTTTTTTCTTTCGTTAATTTTGACAATGACAGATTAAAGGGAAATGATTTATTTCCTTTTGTTTTTTATTATAGCATATAGTATTATTTCTTTTCATTTTATTTTATTTTTTTCGTTTTGTTTTCTTCTTTTTTTTTTATAATGAAAATTTTGCATTTATAAGGAAATCATATATATATATATATATATATATATATATATATTTGAGTATTGTATAAAAAGGATGAATTTTTGATTGATAAATCATAACAATATTTTCGTCTTTAAACATAGCAATTTCTCGTATTGTTTTTGTTTCTTCCTACTTTCGTTAGTTTTGATAATGGCACATAAAACGAGCCGATCTTTATTTTCTTTCTTTGTTTTTTTTTCATTGATTATTACAACGTATATAGTATTATTTTTTTTTTTTAATTTTATTTTTCCTTTGTTTTTTTTTTTTATAGTAGAAATTTATGTAAATATAAATAAATGGAAAACATATATTTGGATATTGTATAAAAGAATAAATCAATGATTGATAAATCATTGCAATATTTTTGTCTTTAAATATAGCAATTTCATTTTTCTTTCTTCTCTCTTTCGTCGGACGGATTAAAACAAGCCGATCTTTTATTTTCATTAAAGATTACAGCGTATAGGATTATTTTATTTTTTTTTTTTCATAATTGAATTTTATTTAAATTATATATATATATATATATATATATATATATATATATATATATAAATTTGTATTTGGACATCGTACAAAAGAATGAATTAAACGATTGATGAATCATCGTAATATTTTCGTCATCGAATATCGCAATTTCTTTTCTATTTATATCATCTTCCGTTAGTTAGCTAATTATTTCATTTCATTTTTTTCCTATTTCTATTTAACCTTCTTTCTTTACAATGAAAATTTATTTCACAAATAACGAAATCACGTATAACAATTTATTATTATCTTATAAAAAGGAATGAATCCTTTTATATTGACGATCCATCGAAACATTTTAGTCATCGAATATTTTCATTTTCTTTCTGTGTAAAATAGAAAAGGGCAAAGAGAAAAATCGCAATTTTTCTTCCTCTCTTTTCTCCCACAGCAGATATATCGCAAATGAATTTTTTCCTTATGTTACAGATATTACGAAATCGTACGAGACGTTAGGCCAAACAAAGGAACGATCCTGAAATCTTCGGTGGAGTATATAAAATTATTGAAGAACGAATTGACGAGGATGAAACAGAACGAGCTGAGGCACAAACAATTGGAGCATCAAAATCGTCGTTTACTATTGCGCGTTCAGGAATTGGAACTACAAGCTAAGGCTCATGGACTTCCGGTATCCGATTTCAATTGGGCGTCTACTTCCGGCAGCATACTAAACACCTTTCCGAGGAGTAAGCTCGAGCAACGAAAGGTACACGTGAGTGTGGGACCCTTTCTTTGTTGATTCATATTTTTATTTCGCTTCAAATCTCGAATAATGTGTCATAATTTATCATAGGAATAATTAAGCCTACGTATTTACGTATGATAGACAAAATTTCTATTTTTATTTTGTCTTCGGTTTTTGTTATCTTACTTAACACGGTATATATATTTATATATATATATATATATATATTTTTTTTTGTTTTTGTTACGCTTCTTAATCTTTTATTCGATTTAAATCGAATTGTATTCGTTGTTAGAATGATCGTTGCGTATATTAACGAGTGATAGAAAAAATTTCGTTCATTATTTTTCTTTCGTTCTTTTTTCTTTATTTTCGTTTTTCGGTCTTCGTTATTTTATTTGAAACGATATATTTGTGCTACGTTACGTTTCCTAATCTTTTGTCGGGTTTAATCGTATACATTATTTTTATTAATTTTAAATATTTAATAAAAAAGAAAAAACAAAAAAAAATTAAAGATTCTCGAATAATGGCGCCGTAAATTTTGTTTCCTTTCATCCAATTATACTTACACATGCATAAACGATGATCCGATATGAACGAAATTATTTCAAACGAAATTTCGTTTCTTCTCTAAATCGAGTTTGTTGATTTTCTTTCTTTTTTTTTTTTTTTGGAGGGGAGAGAAAGATAAACAAAAAAACAAAAAACGAAAGACCTGTCATTTATTAAAATATTTAAACGATATTTGCGAAATCCACGCACGCTCGCACGCACACGCGCACACACACACGTATATATTATATTTCTCGAAAAATTACAATCAATTAAAATAAATTGCTCGCGAATAGCACGTGTATCGTTAATTTTCTTTTTCCTTCTTTTTTTTTTCTTTTTTTTTCTTTTTTTTCTATTCCATATCATAGTAATTATCGCTACAACGGCGGACGAATGGGAGCGTCTATTTTAAACTCAGGAACAGCTGATAGTACAAAAACGAATTCTGGCTGGCACTTTTATTATTATAGTAGTAGTAGTAATAGTAGTAGTAGTAGTAGTAGTAAAGCAATATAATATGATCGTAACGATCGATTCGTGGATCCTTGATCCGAATAAACGTCTGTCATTTTTAATCGAGCCGGTTTCATAATTTCCATCTGCTCTTACGTGATCTATCACGTCGAACGTTACTTGTCAGCTCCGTTGAAAGCGAATTTTAGTTGAACGTTACGTAAGATATAACTTTCCTACTCGAGTCAAATATGTATGTATGTATGTATGTATGTATGTATATATTCATATATGCATGCAATCTATCTACAATGGTTAATTTTATTTTCCACTTGAAAGGAGTTTAAAATAAAACAAAAAAAGAAATGCAAATGATGAAAAAAGCACGAATGTGCGTGCGCGCGTGTATGTCAAAATATTATTGGGTTAATATTTTAGATCCTGTTACGTTATCTCTTATATTGAAAATATTGATTTTGAAACGTGAATACAACGTTAAAATAACGTGTCATTAATCTTTATCCAAGTACAACAATATTTCGTCAATGAAATTACAATGTTATTACGTAACTACATTTACATATGTATGTATGTATATTAAGTGCGTATATGTGTGAGTGATTGTGTGCGTGTGTGGGTGGGTGGGTGGGTGGTTGGTTGGTTGTGTGTATGTAAGTATGCATGTAAGTATGTAAGTTTCTCCTGAGTTTATAAACGAAACAGTACGTCTCATTAACATGTAATTAGCTTATCGGTTCCCATTTGGAATGTTTCGCTTTTATAGAACTAATGATCTAGTTCTTAGATAGTATAGGAGGTCAAAGAAGGAGAAAAAAATATAAAAAAAAAAAAAACATGTTTCTAACATCTTACGAATAGTTAAAAAAATTCCTGGCAGAGACGATCGAGCTATTGTTAAATATTACGGCAAATAAATTGAATATTGTTTGGCATACTATACCAATATCATTAAGTAATTATAATTACTTACTTAATAGTGATTATATGATTTATTTATTTATTTATATAGTTTTTTATTTATTATTATGCTATACCGATTAGAATATTGCTAACCATATAGTATAATTATAGTACAGTGTATACATGTTTAGTTTACTTTATGAGTCATCATCAGTTACTATATGATTTTAGTAATATATAATAATTTATATTTTGCAAAGTATACATTTATACTATTTTAAAATATTCAATAATAATAATAATAATAATAATAATAATAATAATAATAATAATAATAATAATAATAAGGGATAATGATAATAATAGTAATAATACATATATAAATATATACATATATTTATGTATGAATATATGTATGTTTGTATATACAAATATTTTACTTACAATAACGCACAGTATTATTTTTAATACCAGTAATACTACTAATAACAATATAATAATAATATTATTATTATTATTTATAATATTATATAAATGGACTTTAATATATTATTTATATTTATATATGATACGTATATATGTTACGTATGCATATACTAAAGTATAATATAATTATACTATCATGATATAAGTATACTCATAATTAATATATTATAATTATATTACACACACACACACATACACACACACACACACACACACAAATATTTATATTATAGTATAATATTTCACTATAATGTATTACATACTATAAATAATATATACTATGCCATATATTTTAGTAAACTATAAAGAATTATATATTAAAATTAATAACATACTTATAATATGGAATAATAAATTTTTCTATTATACAACAATAAATCACAGTATTTGCTAGAATTACAATACTTATCTGACACACATACACACACACACACACACATATTTGTCAGATAAATTAAAGATTCAATTACTATAGAAACTCGATAATAAATTAACTTTCCTCTTTATCTTTCTCTGCAAAATTACTTCCACAAGTAAATCTTAAAGATTATCTTTTATCTTCTCAATCGATATTAATGTTACGGGTTGAAGGTCTATCATAAATTTCTGCTGAATAACTACATGTCTTCTCTCTCTCTCTCTCTCTCTCTCTCTGTCTTTCTCCGTCTCTCTCTTTCTTTCTCTCAGTAGAGTATGCCAAGCCATCTTTAAGATGTTTGACGACGAGTATGATATCACATTGGAGACTCTACCAAAACTTACCATTTGAATTATTGTCTTAGAGATAAGGTCGGCCACGTACTACGGACGAGCTATTTTCCTGATATGATTAGAAACTCTAACTCTAAAGATGATAAGTAACGAAATCGACCATGATCGTGATACTACTACTACCACCGACAACGATTATTATTATATCGATTTTAGAATATATATATATATATATATATATATATATATATATATATATATATATATTTTGCGATTCGCTCGCAATATCTTTTTCCTTCTTTTTTTTTTTTTCTTGTCTTTTCGTTTTCTTTTCCTCCTTTTATGTTGCACTTCCTCCTTTTAGTGTTGCACTTCGAATGCAACAAATATTTTCCATATCATTATTTTTCCCATACGATCAATATCGCAGGGTATTTATCTCGTTTGTTTTATATATATATATATATATATATTTGGGGAATGATTTTCTTTGGGAGAGAAAAAAAAAGAAAATAAAGGATTAGTGAGAAGCAAAGTAAAATAATGAAAGTGAAATGACGAGATCGGTAAAAAATTTTATTTGTAACGGACTTTGGCATCGTGCGGGTGGTCGTTCGGTGAGTGTGGAGGAGTTTTGGGGGCGGTGGGAGGTGGGTGGCGTTGAAACGAATTCTTACGAGATAAGCCAAACGGAAATGTGATAGGTATCATTAGCAATGCGATCCCGCAATGGCTGAATGTTCGTTCGTATTATCTATCTCGACGTTATAATAATTACGCATTACTCGATCATTGTGCTACGTGGTAGTACGCGATCATTATAAAAGCATCATCGAATGTGGATCGTGAATTTCGTAATTTTAATCAAACGTGTTTCGTAAACGTTTATTAATGTGGATTTGAAAAGAAAAGGATTAGAAGCAAGGTATTAGAGAAAAGGTATTAGAATTGAGTATAATAGTAACGGAGAAATGTATTACAGTTATGTTATATGTAATTCTATTTAATATAGGTAATCGAAACGAGTGATATATATTTTAATTGTTTTAACGATAATAACAAGAATGATGATGATGATGATGATGATGAAAAATATTAAATTTTTAAGAGTATTGAAAATTAGATTGGGAGATTAGTTTTTAAATGGAAATAAAAGGGGGAAAAAAATCAATTATGCATACTTTATAATATTTAATAATTTATAATTCGTATCACACCTGCTTGTTATTAGAAGTTTTTAGAAAAAATCGAAACGAACAATCTGTCAGGTGATACTGTTAAATTACAAATAATAACAAAATGTTCAAGTGTGTCAAAGAAATTTAGGAAAAAAAAAAAAAAGATGAAACAAAGAATTCACTATAGATTATATCGCTTCAATAATACGAAAATGTTTCGAAGAATTTGTGGAAATTTAAAAATATAAATGACTTTACTTGTTATGCAAAATAATTATTAAGACAAACTTAGAACAAATGACTTGACGTGCCATCTAATTAATGCTAATTTAACGATACTGATATTTTGCGAAATATTAATTATTAAATATTATTAATATTAATATTAAATATTATCTATTCAAATTAATAATAATATTTCAATATTATTATTATTATTATTATTGTTATTAATTTAAATATATAATATACAAGAAGAAAAAATTAAAAGAAAACAAAATAAGTTAAACGTCCGCGGCATCGTTTCCGTTCGAAATGTTAAATAATAATATCAAAACTATTATTATCAATTTAAACTTTAATATATAAGAAGATAAAAGAAAAGAAAAAGATAAAGGAGAAAAAGAAAAATTAAACGCGAGCCCATCGATTACGTGTAAAACGTTAAATAATAATATCAAATTGTCAAAAAAATAAAACGTTACACATTTCGATATAAATTAAACAAATAATCAAGCTGAGTTTCCATAAATAATATCGTATATCGAAATATAAAGAAGAAAAACCACATATACGATATGTAACAAAAAAAAAAAAAAATGAGGTCATCCACCTTATCAGATCGATCATTTATTTCTTCTTCTCCCTTTTCGTCTTTTCTTCTTCTTTTTCTTCTCCCCCCCTTATCTCTTTTTCCTTTTCTTTTTCTTTTTCTTTTTTTTTTTTTTCTGTAACATAACAAAGCTTTCATCTGATTCGTCAGTTTTGAAAAGTGGAAGACGTGTCAAAGTTAGCGCGAGATAAGACTGGCACAATGCATTAAAAGCAACGAAGGGTGGCCAAGAGTTAAGTTTGAATTATTACGCGAGATAAAGTTCGCACCATATTGTAAGTCTACTTACTTTCGTAGCGGCCTCCACCTACGCTTTAGCAAGTTAGAAATTTAAACATTGATAACGTTTCGACTATGTGTACTTTTCAAAGTTATATGTGCACGGCGACGAAGAAGTTTCCTTTTCGTGCATGTTAAGTTTTCTCGAGACTTTTATATTAAAAAAAAAAAAAAATAAATAAATAAATAAAAAATAAAATAAATAAAAAAAGAAAAGAGAGAAAGAGAAAAAAGGGAACGGGAAACGTGTCGGCTTGTAACGCGTTTATTACGAATTTTATATTTACTTTTAAAAAAACGAAACGGTTAAAAAATAAGAAAAGAAAGCAAATGTTTGATTGCCTCCCTCAAATGCCGATAACATTATTAATTTATTTCATTAGGGAATATAAAATATAGTGACATTATATCGATATATTAATTATTAAATGTGATTAATTTTTTTTTTTTAATATTGATAACATTGATAATAATAATAATACGATTCAATATATGTATATTTACAATTAATAAATATATTCATACTAAACTACAATTTTACAATATATGACAAATAATAGAGTATATATATATATATATATAGTACTATACCATATACTATGTATATAATACTAAATATTATATTATAGTTATTATATAGTAATTATATAATATATTAGAAAAATATTATATAAGGATATATTTATTAACATTCACAGATAAATATATATATATATATATATATTCCATAATGAATAAAATATAATAATATAACATTCCAAATCATAAGTAACAATAAATATTATAAATAAATGGCATTACGATGAATATTATATGATATCGATCAATAAATCGGATCATTATAATTTAAATCGAATAAATTCACTAGTTATAGATCAAACGAGGTTTCATCGGTCGCAAAAAATTATTTGCGCATAATATCATTCGTGGCGTTTAATATCGTTGTGAGATAATTTCTGATAGATAAAAAAGAAAAAAAAAAGATAATAATAATAAAATTTGTTCTCTGTTAACAGATTCCAGATCTCGTAGCGGAGGAAACGACAACGCCATTGAGTATGTCTCAATTCGAGGATCTCATGGAGGACGACACGAGTGGTCCGGTTCATGGTGGTGATCCGATGTTGTCGTCGCCACATTTACCACCATTGAGTCCACCAGCGGCAGCTTGTCATCATGGTTTACCAGACGAAGACACGTTAGGTAGTTTGACGGCAACCACTTCGAATTCTTCATCTGACATGGACATCGTCGCGTAGCCAAGAAGAAATGCCACCACGTTATCCTTTCGATCTCAAGCTCGTATTCGTTTCAACGTCCTCTCGTTTTCATCGTTGGACGAACATCGGAACGTTCGTCCTCCTCCACCTTCTCCTCCTCCATCTCCTTCATCTCCTCCTCCACCTCCACCTCTACCACCACCACCACCACCACCACCTCCTCCTTCTCGTCCTACATCTAAACTTCGTCCTCCACGTTCTCGTCCTCGTCCTCATCCTCGTCGCCTTCTTATCGGATTCCAATGTCGTTTATGTGACGATCACAGGAAAAAGTTTCAAGAGAGAAACGAGACGAGAAAAAGAAGAAGAAGAAGAAGAGGAAGAAGAGGAAAAAGAAAACAAAAAGTAAAGGAAAAAAGGATTCGTCGTTGGTTCGTACGAGCCCAAAAAGAGGAATGAAGAGAAGGAAAATGGGGTGAGGGGGAGGGAAGAGAGAAAAGGAAAAGAACAAAAAAGGAGAAAAAAGGGAAAGGAAAAGACAAATGTGATTATTGTAACACAATATCAGAAAGAAAGATATATATATATATATGATGATGATGATGAATTAAATCGAAAAAGTTCGCTGGTCTATTTGTTCGGTCAGTATTTTTTTTTTTTTTCTTTTCTTTTCTTTTTCATTCAACTGATCAATTAATGAATTAATGGTAAGTACTGTATAAAACAAATATTCGGTATATACATATCTATATAGAATATTTTCAATAATCAGTTTTAAGAAAAAGCACTTCAGTGTCAAGATATTATTGCGTCCAGGATTGATCGATTCAATATATACACGGTGTATTGTATCAAAATTTCTCTCCAAATTTATTTCAAATATCCAATTTTGATAATGTTCGAAAAAAAAAAAAGAAACAAAATACTGATCCAATAAATGGCAATCGATCGAATGGAATAGAATAGAATTTCTTTCGACAATTGACTTCCTCGCGGGAACGAAGAGGTCCTTTTCGAACCCCCTCCCCCCCTTTTTTTTTTTTTTTAAACACCGATATCCTTCATTATGCGTCGAGAAAGTTAAGATGAAAGAGAAAAAAAGTAAAGGAAAAGGAAAAGGAAAAAGAAAGAGCGGAAGAGAGAAGAGAAGGAAAGGAAAAAAAAAAAATTCGAAAAGGAAAGAAAGAAAAAGATGTCTTCCGTCAGCGACGTGATTTTTGATGGTAGACGAAAAATCGATCGTGTATTTCTTTTTTTTCTTTCTTTCTTTCTTTAGTTTTCATCCTTTCTAATCGTTCGAAAGAAAAATGGCTGGGCCGCGTTTCCCTAACGCGTTCAATCCGCGACGATAAAATCATTCTTATCGTTTGTTCTCTTATTCTTCTTCTTCTTCTTCTTCTTCTTAGTAGTAGTAGTAGCAGTAGCAGTAGTAGTAATAGTAGTAGTAGTAGTAGTAGTAGTAGTAGTTATTGTTGTTGTTTATGTTCTTCTTGTTCTTGTGTTGTGTGTGTGCCGTCGTGTGTTTAAAGTCGATTACGCGACGAATAAGAAGGAGACCTACTTTACCGATAATACTACTACCGGACCACTGTGGCCGATCTCGATCGAGGAATCGAAGTCGTTTCTTTCTTTCTTTTTTTTTTTTCTTTTTATACGAGAGACCACTCCTCCCCCTTCTCCCGTTGACGAGGCGGCGATCTTTACATCATTAATTTTTGATTCTTCTCTTCTTCGTCTTCTTCTTCTTCTTCTTTTTTCCTTTTTTCTTTTTTTCTTTTTTTTTTTTCGTTCGAGAAGATCTTTGTTATTAGTTTTTAAGATACGCCAATTTGAGATCGTCGATCTTGAGAATCGATGATCCTTTTTCGATCTTCTTCTTCTCCCTTATGGCTTTTGATTTTATTAGAAATCTTTCTTCCTTTTTTTTTCCTTTCAATTTTTAACTTTTAACTTTTAACTTTTAGATCACTCGAACACTCGAGTTTATTTCTTCTGCTCTGTACTTTTTCGTAGTTTTTTTCGTTTGGTCTTTTTAGAAGAATAATCAACAGTTTATATCGAACGATATTATGCACAATTATTATTTTAGTTCCTATACATATATATTTGTTTCTGTTCCTTATACTTATTCTTATTTTTTATTCTTGAGAAAGGGAGTTAGACAGAGAGAGAGAGAGAGAGAGAGAGAGAGAGAGAGAAACTTCGTTTTAATTTAACAATACTGAGCAACGGCTTAATACTCGATGTGTTTTGTCAGGATCTACAACAATAACAATAACATTGTTTAATAATTATATCACGAGCTTCATCGAAATAACCTCGTCCTATAAGCCTGCTCGATTTTACGATGTGAAAATTTTTGGCTCGTCGTTATGGTTTGAAATTATTCAAATGAGGAAAAGATTATATTTGAATACATTACAATCTATAGAAATTTGATGATCTGTTCGGTTTTAAAAGATCGCACGATATATGATTATAACCAATATTCCTTGTCGCTCACTGAAATTTAATTAAAAGCAATCAAACATTTTGAGATTGATCATTCGATGCCACATTCGTTCATTTTATCTGATAAATTGATTCTAATGAGAGTAATAATATTATTTTTCGATATCGATCGAACTTGTAACGATCGAAATTTGTACTGGGCAAAGATTCGTTAATTGATATTAAAATTAAAAAAAAAAAAAAAAAGAAAGAATGAGGAAGAAAAAAGAACGAAAGTTATGACGTACAAAAGGATCCCAATTGAAACTGATGATCGACGATAATTGATCCGGAGAAAGTCCGATCGATACGAACTCTTTTATTTACTCCAATTTCTTCTAGGATGTTTTAATTTTTTTACTTCTCTCTTTTATCTATTAATTTATCTATTCGTTTTCAAAGATCAAACCATCATCCATGATCGCTGCTAATGTTCATTGGTATTGATCGAAATTTAATCAGCGATCGAAATATTTCAAAAAATCATTCGAAGTCACACACATTAATTTTTATCCCCTTACGTCATGTATCGAAATTAAATTGGGGAAGATTTTTTTTAATTAAAATTTAAGAACAAAAAAAATATATATATATATATATATAAGAAATAAAATTGTCGATCGAAAAGAAAAGAATTTCAAGCTATCGATCGTTCTCGCAAAATCGAAATTAATAATACTTTTCGATATCAATAGTACGTCATTGATCGAAATTCAATCAGTACCGATTTGTCAATTTAAAAAATCGATCAAAATTCAGAAAAAAATAAGAGAAGAGAACACAAGTAACGTAAATGAAATTGTCGATCGAAAAGAATTTCATGGCGATCGATCGTTCATGATGATCGTTCTCCGCGTAAGTAACAAAAACAGGATCGAAATTCGCTTGGCAAAAATAGATTCGTTAATCGAAATTAAAAAAAAAAAAAAGACAAAACCAAAAAAAAAAAAAACAAATCGAAGAAAACGATAATTACAAATAAATTTTATGGAATGTATAAAAGGACGGCGTGTGAAGGATGACCACCGATCGAAAAGTATGTTCGCCCGATTGATCGTTTATGATGATCGAGTTTAATGTACTCTCATATTGGGATGAGAAAATGTATATATATATATAGAAGGAGAGAGAGAGAGAGAGAGAGAGAGAGAGAGAGAGAGAGAGAGAGAGGAGAGAGACCATAAGGGTAACATGTGTGAGACTTGATTCTGTCGATTCTGTCATAGTTTACATTAGCTTCTGCCAGGTAAACCACTCGCACTGAAGTTCGTTACGAAGTTTGCTAATAGTTATTGTCTTCGGGTCGACGTTCAATCCGTGGTGCGCATGCCGAATGAGTTTGGCTCTGGTTAAGGGTTCGAAGAGAGATGGGTCTACGAGAGACTGAGACTGAGAAAGACAGAGAGAGAGAGAGAGAGAGAGAGAGTGGGAGGGGGGAGGTGCGGGAGGGAGGGAGAGCCCGATTTCCGTCAGGATTTCACTACCTTTGTGTTCGACGAGCCGTCTAACCTAAATTGCACCATCGCCTTGGGCCAACGCGGACTTGTCTTTATCTTTCCTAGGCTTTGCAGAAACACGGCCAACGTTATCGCGAAATAATCTGACAAATAAATCCTTAATATTCGATATAAATCGAAAAAGGAGAAAATATTGGGTCGTCAAGGATGAAATTTGTAGTTAATGATGCCTAGTTGTTTTATTTATTTATTTTTTTTTTTTTTTTTTCCCCCTACAAATTTCACCCTTGACGACCTATTGTTTTATGTCCAAATATTATTATGTCCTAATATTTATGTCTTATCGATTTCGAAGGAATTGAATTGAATTCAATTGAAAAAAAAAAAAAATAAAATAAAGAAATAAAGAAATAAATAAATGAAGAAAATATTTTACCTGGATGGCTTTATGTGGGTGTGGGAGGGAAAGGGGTCGGCGGGTACATATAATACGATGATAATTTTTATGTCTGTCTGATAATTTATTTTCGATTTACGATTTAATTTAAAAAAAAAAAAAAATAAATAAATTACACGATACTGTGATTACTTCCTAAATAAATTCTTACTCGATGTATTTCTATATGATATATTACATTTTATACTTTTGTCGATTTTTTGTTTCTTTTTCTTTGCTTTCTATTTTTTATTTTTTTTATTTTTATTTTTGTTTTGTTTCATGCCACGTATGTTATCTTTTATTATTTCTTTCCTTTTCGTTTCTCTTGTTATATTAATGTTGTATGTCTTATATTGTATTTTAATGAATGATAATATAAAAAATATAATACAAATGTTATAACAAACGAATAATAAATAATAATAGTAATAATTCAATGAAACGTAATGATATGATATATTGCTTTTTATATATATATATATAAAAAAAAAAAAAAGATACATGAAATCTTTAATTTTGTCAGAAACAAAAACAGAAAAAAAGTCATCCAGGATTCGTCGTTCTTCGATCGATAAAAAAGATGATAAACAAACAAACAAATAAATAAATAATTCTACTTTCCCAAAAATTATATATTAATTTATGAAACAAAAAAAGGGGAAGGAAAACCATTTCATCAATTAATTATATCGATGTCGATAAGATTTCAATACGTTTTAAGATCGTCGTCTTCTTGTCGTGTAAAATATTATTAAAAATCTATTTTTTTATTCGAAGCTATCGTTACGAGAAAAATTTAATATTTATCATTCGAAAAGTAATCGTCGAAGATATAATTCGATTGGATATGTGTTAAGCGTTAAATTTTGAGTGAGCTAACACACTAAGCTCTCAAGTATCGATCACTAACAAGATTAGGGAAACCATTAGAATTTCGCTAATGATCGTAAATCGAGCCTGCAAGTCCGGTCGTTTCGTATAGTCGAACTGTTAATGAGTTTATTAAAGCTCCTACATTTCATATATGTATGTATGTATCGTGTATGTATATAATATATGAATATTCGTATAATATATACAAAAGTATAAACAAGTAAATAAATAAATAATTTGACTTTACAAAAAATTATATATCAACTTAAAAAAGACAAAAAAAGAATAGTAAGAACGAATTAATCGATTAATTATATTAATATCGATAAGACTTTAAGTACGTTCCAAGATCATAATTCTGTTGTATAAAATTTTATTTAAAAAATATACACACACACACACACATATATCTGAATGTTTATACGTACATATATATATGTATGTATACATCGCAAATATAATATAACCATGAAGATTTCTCTCTCTCTCTCTCTCTCTCTCTCTCTCTCACTCACCGAACTCTCTCTTTTTCTTTGGTAGTGTTTGTTTTTGTAATGTAACATAGTAGAACCGAGGACAAGCACACACGTACACATATATATACATACACACATGCACGCACGCACATACACGCACGTATAGTATCTAATGAGTTATGTGCTTTTTAATGCGTAACTAATTTGTACGTACACATGAGAGAAACACGTAGAAAACGAGAAATCCCTTGTTGACCAATGATATGTCTCTTTTCAAAAAACGTGTTTTAACCGAATATAATCGGTCCAAATTCTCCCCTTTAGGATACATATTTTCATTCAATCGAAATCAAACGACTTTATTTTCGAGTTTATTAAACCGAAAAAGACAACAAATAAGAAAAAATATATTCGACAGGGTAATTAATCCGTTCGTTTTATTGTACATAAAAGAAATATATATATATATATATATATATATATATATATATATCGAACGTACATACCAAATTTTATTATATATGATATTAAATAAAAAAAAAAGAAAGAGAAAAAACAATCAAAATAATTTATTCCCTTATCAAAAAAGAAAAGAATCATTTCTGATGGAAAAGAAACGGAATTGTTTAGATTGTTATCATTATTATAATTCTTTCGTTAAAAGCAACATTTTAAATTGAGTTTAGTTGCTTTAAAGTAGTTGTCTTTTATATATATGTATATATGCCTTACGTTTAGAAAAGGAAATGGTAAAGTTTGCGCGTTTTTATTGAAATTAAAAAAATTATGTTTCTCCTTAAATTCTACGACAATACAAAAATATTATGAAAATGATTAGATACATAGAAAAAAATATTGCATGTGAAAAATACATATACATATACATATATATATATATATATATGTTTTTATTGAAATTAAATGTAAAAAATGATATCTTTTAAAAAGCATTCGAAAAGCAATTGATTTATCCTTTATATAATATAATACATACTGTATATGAATATATATTCAAAATTAAATGTTACCAATGAAATTTTTCGATTCGAAAATATTTGTGAGAAGAACGAATTTGTCCGGTCCCTTGTAAAAATATTTTATGTGTGTGCGTGCTTGCTCGTGTACGATCATCAAAAGACATGTAAATTTATCAAAGTATAGATACGTAGACGGACAGATAGAAAGAGAGAGAGAGAGAGTGTGTGAGAGAGAGAGAGAGAGAAAAGAGGAGGATAAAAAATTATTGAAAAATTCCTCGAAATTGATATTACAATATGCACATTATCCTGAATTACAAAAGAAAAAATATATAATTATTCAAAAAAAAAAGAATCATTATCGACGATAATTAATAACGAACAGATCAATAATAACATTACAATAATCAACGATTAAAAGTTTCTGCCTATCTCTCTTAATCGTACAGATTTCTAATATTTTATTTTTTTTATATATATATATATATTTTTTTTTATAAATTTATAATAATATATCAGAAAAAGAAGATCGTTCTGGAGCAAGTTACGATTCTCGATCGTCGATTTTTGGCAATGCAATGCATCATTATAGATAAAAATGCAATAAAACAATGTATAAGTGCAAGTTGTATGTATGAGTGTGTCATAATTATAGTTATAGGAAATGTATGTATGTATGTATGTATGTATAATTTTTATAGGTGAAAAGAGACGGCATGTGGAATAGAGAGGGAAAGAGAGATTAATATGCAATATATATATATATATATATTTTTTTTCTTTTTTTTTCAAAAATATTTTATGGGAACACACGAATAAGTATCGTATTTAAGAACACCGTAAGACTCTCAAGTATATCCAACCTCCCATCGTATTCTATTTTCTTCTCTTTCGACCGCATCTCCATCTTTGTAAATATAAATTTGTATGTGTGTGTGTGTGTATATATATATACATATATATATTATCGTATTCGTATTATCGTATCTATGTACATACATACATACGTACATACATACATACATAAATACATACAATTTTTCTTAGAGGAAAGTATAATAGTAGTTAGAAATGATTCTACGTCAAAATATAGTTCCACGGTGATACTTTTCGAAAAATAAAAGAAAGAATTTCTTACATCGATACAATCGGAAAAAAAAAATTGTTGGATTTTGATTTAGAAGAAAAAAGGAAAGAAAATGAAATATAAAAAATAAAATGAAGATTAATATCAACGATCACTCAAGTTTATATTTTGACAAAAATATCAAGAACCGAAGGACCACGATAATTACTCGCAAATTAGTATTATTAATACTTGATAACTGAGTACTCGCATACGATAAATAATAGTACAATAAAAGATTAAAAAAAAAAAAAAAAATAAAGAAAAAGCAAGAAAAAATTATAGAAATACTCATGTTTGTATGTACAATACATACATACATATGTACAAGATGATGATAATGATGATGATGATGATGATGATGATGATGATTATTATTATCATTATCATTATGATTATTATTATTATTATTATTATTATTATTATTATTATTATTATTATTATTATTATTATTATGACAACGGAAATAACTCAACAATTCGTTTATAAATAAATCGCCTATGTGGAAATATCCTATGTATATGTGTGACTGTGGATATATATATATATATATACATATAATAAGAGAAAATGAAAATACGGTGTGTAAGTGTGTATAAAAGATAAATAATCTGAGAGAAAAATATATTATATATATACAAAAATATATATATATAAATAGCCAAAGCTAATAGCTGGCAGTGTTATCAATTTTCATAGTTTAATTATGGTTATAAAAAATGAATAAGAGATGAAAGATAATAACGTTATCCTTCTATGATCGTTAGTTATCATCGTTTAAATGTTAATCGTTTCTTTATAACGCACAGCTTAATCTACATATCGTTCAACATTTCTCATTTTTCTTTTTGTTTGTAATTTTTTTTTTTTTTTATATATATATATATTTTTTTTAATTTTTTTTTTTCTTTCATACTATCAACATCGTACGAAAATATAATATTGAACGAGATGCTTTATCTCGAAATCAATCTAATTGTTACCAGTCTCTATTACACTCGTTACTATTACCATTATTATTAAATATTATTATAATTATAATTATTATTATTATTATATTAATGTTAACATTATTATTATTATTATTATTATTATTATTATTATTATTATTATTATTATTATTAT
Source organism: Dolichovespula media (assembly GCA_911387685.1). Classification (NCBI taxonomy): domain Eukaryota; kingdom Metazoa; phylum Arthropoda; class Insecta; order Hymenoptera; family Vespidae; genus Dolichovespula; species Dolichovespula media. The sequence goes on from OU426870.1 coordinate 3,709,491, forward strand.
TGTTAATTATATTGAAAATCATTGCACGGTATGGAAATCGATCATCGGCATGACTCAACGATAATAATGTTACGTTGTCCGCAAAAAAAAAAATAACGAAAAAAGAATAGTTTTATCTTTGTTGTTGAGCGTCCGATGATATTGTCCATGGTGTTAGTGTTGAATACCATGGCTAGTTGCGTTCGACATATTGTTGAAAGCCGACGAGAGAATTTCCCGGAGATTGATGTGAAATAATAATAATAATGGCTGAGAAAGGAGAGAACGAAGATAAGGAGAAAACTTGCTGTTATTTTTTTTTTCTTTTTCTGTTTTCTTTTTTTTTTTTTGTCCCTTTTCCCATTACTCCTATTTTATTGATAACACGAGGATCATGTTAATCGTCGTTTGGTAAGAAGTATTTTTCAAAATATTACACTTCGGATTAATTTCACATAATATATAATATATATTATATATTATATACATAATGTATGTATATATATATATATATATATATATATAAACATGAGTTATGCCATTTATAAAACCAAAAGAACATAAAAAAATAATAATTTTAATTATTGAACGAAAAAATATTTTAACATACAATACGTTGCTATAAGAAAAATTATTATTATTATTATTATTATGATTATTAGTATTATGATTATTATTATTAATTAAAAAAATATTTTTTTTATCCTTTAACGAGGATATCCTATCCAACGAATTGATCAAGGCTAAATATATTTCCAAATGACAATAAATGATCGTTGACCTTCAAAATGAGATCCAAAGTTGTTTGCGTGTCAAATCATTCGATAAGTAATCTAATAAATCTAAACGTTAACACGTTTTCTAATATTCTAATATTTTCAAATCGAAGGAACTATCGATATAAATCATCTATTAATTATAACACGTTTTACGTATTGTTTTGTATCTCAAGTGAAACATATTTTTCGACTGTCGTCCCGTAGCAATAAGTATTAAAAACTGGAATTAAAAATAGACGATTATTGATAATATTGATGATAATGCCCGTAAGTACAATGTTCCTTTGTCATTCGGAAATGTTCTATACCACCATTTTGCATTATAACAGTTTGATTATCAAATCAATCGGATGATATTATCGAGCATTATTTCACGATAATGTGTTTCAAATTTACATAAATTAACTGGAACGTCCGACGTAGTGCCAATACCACGTGGCGTTAAAAATCATAAATAAATTTTAATTAATTACTATCAAATAGAATTTTTCGTTAATATCACTTATCGATTTTCTATTTACGTATTTTTTTTTGACGCTATCTATCTGCAACTATGACGTTTTTGACCTTGAAAAGAAAAAAGAAATCGGAAGACTAGGAGAGTGAAAGGTGGCATTCGAAAAATTCACGAATGAGGTTTAATAAATTTAAGATGGAAGAGATGACGTTTTCGATCTTGAAATAAAAAAATAAAAAAAAAATAATAATAATAAAAATTTGAAGATAGAAAAAGCAGAGATAACGATGAAAGGTAAAGAATAAATTTTAACGAATATCTATCGAAGAGAATTATCGTTTAAAAATACTTATCGATTTTCTACGTATCTTATTGTTTATCACTATTTATCTACAATGAGCCTATAAAAAAAGAAGAACGAAAAAAAATTTGAAGATAGAAAAAGGAAGATAATATTAAAAAGTTACGAATAAATTTTAACAAATATCTATCGGCGATAATTATCGTCATGATCACTTATCGATTTTCTACGTATCTTATTATTTATCACTATTTATCTATCATGAACTTGTAAAAAGAATTTAGATTAAAAGAACAAAAATCAAAAGATAGAAAAAGTAAGAGAACATTAGAAAGAAACGAAGAAATTTTAACGAATTTCTATCGGCGATATTTATCGTTATGATCACTTATCGATTTTCTACGTATCTTATTATTTATCACTATTTATTTATCACTATTCGCGATGACCTTGTACAAACAAAAATAAATAAATAAACAAACAAAATTAAAAGACCAAAAAGAGAAAGAAACATTAAGAAGTCACGAATAAATTTTAACAAATCACGTATTTTATTATTATTTTTCTACGACGATAATGTTTCTGATCTTGAAAAAGAAAGGAAGAAATAAATTAAAATAAAAAACCAAACAAAAAGAAACAAATAATTGGGTAGAAGAAAAACGAGAGAGAGAGAGAGAGAGAGAGAGAGAGTGATGGAAAATGAAAGGCGTGACGAATGAAGAAGTGTCGCATAAAAAATGTCTTCCTTCCGTTTCTTTCTTTCTTCAAGCATAGTTCGGTTAGGTTTACTATAGTCGTCCCTTACTATCGCCATTGGGTTTCTCTCTCTTGAGCCTTTCGTTGAGCCTTTCCACCATTTCTCTAACGTACCCACCCTCCTCCCCTCCTCAATCCGATATATAATTTCTTCTTTGAACGGGAACGTGGAATGAGCGATCCAGGAGAAGGAAATGCAATTTGCCATGGAACTGAACGGAAATGGGCTTCTTTGGTGATGGTTTCGGTCAGGCAGGAAGGTCAAGAAGGTCAAGGATGGATATAGGTTCCTATCATCCCTTACCTACATCCTCCCCCCTTCCCCTCTAATCTAATCGACTGGCTCGAGGCTAAAGTGAGAACGATTCTATGAATTTTCGGCTTTCTTACCCTTTTTTCCTATCTCGTTTAGTTTTCTAAATTAGACTGGTCGCAGAAAGCGTATGTATAAATGTGTGTGTGTGTGTGTGTGTGCGAGAGAGAAAGAGAGAGAGAGAGAGAGAAGATAATTCTGAGAATTTGCAGAATTTCCATCAGAATTGTAATCTTCTGAGATAGTATGTACCGAACAAGATTAAATAAATGATATTCTATTTAATTGAGGATTAGTTAACGTCCATTTAATTTGTAGATAAGTACGGATAATAAATATAAGAGGATCATTGTAGAAAGGAAAAGCGGGAGAAGTGTCGATCGAATTTTTAAACGGCAATAATTATTCGTATTATCGGTATTTCAAATAAACGGTGTCGTTATTTATAAATAATATATCGATAAGGTAATACAATTGTACGTAATATATACCACCGACAAAAATCTATTCGTATTTACATGGATATTTATTCATTTACATACTTTATTATATACTTTTCAAAGACGTTTATCATTAATCGAGATAAAAATATTGATCGATTAGATAGAAACGATACGAAGGTTTTAATAATGGATAAACGAAATCGTCGTAACGTTCGTACAAAAATTTATACTCGTATACGTGATAGAGTGATGTATCTTCTTTGTTTTTTTTTTTTTTTTTCTTTTCTTTTTTTGTTTCCATTTTATCTCAAGACGATCTGCAGCTTTTTGGTCGCAGATAAGTGACGATAACGTGGATAAAGGGGATTAAACGTAGGACCGAATATGAAAAAGTGTCGATCGATTTTGAAACGTTAGCTTCGTGTGACGTAATACAGAGGCATTCAATTATTTATATTGCCAAAAAAGAAAAAAAAAAAAAAAGAAAAAATAGAAGAAAGTATTCGTACTTACGGTCCGTTCATTTGACAATGTTAATTTTTTATTAATTGATACAAATATTGAAACAAATAAATAGAAGTGATATGAGACTGTTAACGACAAATCGAAATAAATAAAAATCGTCCTACGTATCTATAAAAAATTTTCGTTCGCTCGTTCATCCTAAAGAAATGATTTTTTTATTTTTATTTTTTTTTATTTTTATTTTTATTTCCATCTACGTCTTTTGGTTCTGGTTTTGTAAGTAACAATTCCTGATATGGGGGGGGATTATCGTAGAACGAAAAATGGAGGAATGTCGATCGGATTTGAAAAGGACGTGAAATTATTCGTCGCGTCGTTTACATTAAACCATTTGCTTCGGTATATTAAATAAATAATAGTGTCTATTTATTATATAACAACAAATTCCTACAGTTTTACATAATACAAGTGACCGACGTAATTCTGAAAATTAATTATTTGCACTAAACAAAATATTCAAATTTACTGGCCATTCATTTTACTAAAGCTACTTATTACTAATTGATCAAAATATTTAACGAAAAGGTAGACACGATATGAAACTATAAATAATAAATAAACGAAATCGTCGTTTTATTCATATGAAAATTTATACCTGTAATCGGGATAAAATTATATATATATTTTTTTTTTTTACATATAAATAAAAAAGACGTTATTCATCGAGCAAACTAATAAATACAATTAAATCGTTGCTTTTTCGCAAAGAAATAGAAAAGAAATGTAAAATGATCGAAGAATATATGTTATAGGATAGAAAATGGCTAAATCGTTGAATAAATCTGAAAGATATTTATCTGAATACGATAGAGTTATCCAACAATAATTAAAGTTTCATTAGAGATTAATTCTTGATTCAATGAAAGCTGGACGAACGAAATATGTCAATTAATTTTTACGTTATTGAGAAAGAAAAAAAAAAGACAAAATATAAAATAAAAACTATCGATATCTTAGGATTTTACAGTCTAGTAAAGCTTCTAACTTTTCTAATTTCTTAATCTAAAATCGAATTTTTATTCTTAATCTAATTTTTAGTCCTAATCCTTCTAACGTTACATTTCTAATTTTTAATCTGAATTTGTACGACGTTGACGTTGACGTTGGCGATATTGACGAAACGACACGTACACCATTGAATAATTCTATGGCTTTCTAACGATTTTAAAACTATTAAGAGAGAAATTATATGTTGCGTGTTAACGAGACGAAGGTTTAAACCGAACTGAAGTATTGACCATTTACAAGTACATGCGAATGTTTACTATTACATACTTATTATCCGTTCCATTATAGAACTTCTATGATCGACGTGACCTAGACTGTGTCCTTTAGACGCATGTTTAACGTTGGATCGTATTTTAATTTACCAAATTCTGATGTTAAATTAGTTACAACATATACCTTATGTATTTAAAATATTATAATTCTCTCTCTCTCTCTCTCTCTCTCTCTCTCTCTCTCTCTCTCTCTTTCTCTCTCTTACATATTAAATTTGTTCCAATACGTAAGTATTAAAGAAATTAATTTTCTTATAATAATTAATAATTAAAATTAATATTCCATATATGTATCTTATAATAAATATTTTTTATTTCCTTGTTTTTTAAATATGTATTATATATTATATATTATATATTATATATTATATATTATATATATATACGTAATATATATATATATATTCATATATTATATATATTATATCTGTGTGTATAAATATATATATATATATATATATATATATATATATATATAGAGAGAGAGAGAGAGAGAGAGATAACAAAATAATTAATTTTCCTTCCATATTCCTTATCTATATATCTTGCAAGAAATCTTTTTTAATAAAAAGAAGTTTTTAATTTTTTTATTTAACTAATATTTCGCATCTCTCTCTCTCTCTCTCTCCCTCTCTACTCTCTACTCTCTCTCCTTTGCATAATATTATTTCAACACGATTAGGAACTCAACAGAGGTAAATAGCAAGCAACAGGGCCAACAAAAGAGAAAGAAGAAAAAAGAGAGGAAATAAAGAAGTGAAGAAGAGGAAAGAGAAGAAAAAAAAAATAAGGAACGAACGGGGTAACTTATTTTTCTTGAACCAAGGAATAAGGGGATAACCGTGGTGGGTGGGTGTGGGTGTGGGGGGGGGGGAGTGGGAGGGATGTCGGAAGATAGAAGAACCGGGTGGTAAACTTTCCAAGTGGCTTTAAGCGTTTCACGGGTTGGAACTTAATATCCGTATAATGGCGGGCGCGACTCCGCAGTTGAACGGCTAATTTGGTAGGACGTTGTGAAAAGTTAATGACTTTCTTTTGGAAAGAGGGGTAAAACTTACTTGTCTTATAGGTTGGTGCAAGTTTAATGGCGGATCACCGTAAAGATTCGTGTTAGTTCGTCGGATCAGACCAAGGAAGGAGAACAAAGGAAATAGTAGAACGTACGATCGACTCCCTACAGTTTTATATATGTATATATATATATATATATATATATATATATATATATGCATAGAACTTCTTGATTAGCTTTATTACTTTTGCAATACGTATATATTAATACGACAATTAACTTTTACGTTATCGAACGAATAAAATATAGAATAAAATTTATTTGTAAAAATTTATATATAATTTATATATATTATAATGTGTGATCTACTTTTTACAGTTACATATGTGTGTGTATATGCGCGCGCGCGTGTGTGTGTGTGTGTGTGTGTGTGTCTGTTATATCCGAGAACTTTTCTTCATTGACTTTGTTACTTTTTAATAATTAAGTTCAATAACTGATCGATAGCGAATAATCGATTATAACTGCACACCAATTCAATTTCTTCGTAAGTAGTAGAGATAACTATATATCCTCGCGAAAACAAGAATAGTAATATTAGAACTAAATATTAATATTTTCGAAGTGAACTGATCGTCTGTAACGTCTATCTCTCTTTTCATCCGTCTTTATAATTTTACCCTTTCTATTTCTACTCTTTCTTAATAGTTTATTAACAGGGACATTCTCAAGTGTCATTGACTCCTTCGAAAACACGAAAGGGTTGAAATTTTGTAATTTTCGTTGAAACGTATTATGGCGTTGAACTTTTATGAATATTATTAGCGTATAGTCATATTTATTGTTGTTGTTGTTGTTGTTATTATTATTATTATTATTATTATTATTATTATTATTATTATTATTATTATTATTATTATTATTATTATAATTGGGTTGGCATCTAAGTGATCGCGGATTCTGTCCATAGATGCTTATTTAAAATCCGCAATCAATTAGTTGCCAATCCATTATTATTATTATTTTTGTTATTATTATTGTTACAATTATTGTTTTTGTTGTTATTGTTATTATTATGAACTGATAATTCAAATAATTAGCAAAGTACATTTATTTATCTCCTCTAACATTTTCAATTAATTCCACTCTCAGAGAGTGGCTAGAATATTACCTCTCCGCTAATTTATTATACGAACTCGTTATCTCCAAAAGAAAGAGAAACTTCTTTTCATTAACATAAAACCATTGTACGTATAATAGGAATCGCGGAGGAAACGAGGTAAAGAGAAGTAGATGGAAAAAGGGAGACAGACAGAGAGAAAGAAAGAGAGAGAGAGAGAGAGAGAGAGAGAGAAACAGAGTAAGAGATTGAGAGAGAGAGAGAGAGAGAAGCTGAGTAAGAGATTGAGAGAGAAAAAGAGAAAGAGAGAGAGAGAGAGAAGAGAGAAAGAGAGAGGAAAAAGCTCGTGAAAAGATGCTTCTATTCATTAACGATCGATTCATCGAACATCGAAGATTCATCGGGCATTGTTCGATGGTCGCATATAAATGCGAAACGTGAACTAAATTAATGGATTTTGATAGACTAAGAGGAACATTTATTAAAAGGTAACGGCGTGGGCAAGCGATGAGGATGGATGAAAGGAGGAGAATGAGGAAAGGAGTGGCGAGGAGGGTGGAGGAGGGAGGAGGACATTGTGGAGCAGGAAGAGGAGTAGGAGGACTAAGGTATAGACGAATAGAGACAGAGAGAGAGAGAGAGAGAGAGAGAGAGAGATGCCCTTGGAGGGTAGGTTCCTAGTATATCACTCTTATGTTTAATAACCGTGTAAATTAATTAGGTATACACCATCGAAACTATTAACCCGTTGATGGTAAGCTATAGATAAAAAAATTCGACGAGGGTAAACATGATTTTAGTTGGTATCCTCCCTTCTCTCTCTCTCTCTATCTATCTATCTATCTATCTATCCATCTATCTTTGTCTCTTTCTATAACCTCTCCAACCCATTCGCTCCCCACCACATACACTCCTTCGACTTTATTTTGTTCATAATCAGAACAAACATTTGGCCAGTTTCGTACCGAGCTATTAATAATTCATAGGGAAACTTAAGCGATCGCGTTGTTGTTAACTTCCCGGATGAACCTGATGAAGCTGTGTTCGATTACTATATATATATATATATATATATATATATATATATATATATATATATATATATATATATAGTGTGTGTGTGTGTGTAATATACAGATATAGATGTTGCATTGCACGGTTTATTTTAGGAACAACAAGCCAAAGTAATAATTTTTAATTCATGGAAGAGACATTGAAAGGGATATCAATGTCCTTTTTTATTTATTTATTTAATTTTGCCTTTCTTTCGTTAGATCGAATTTTATTATTCGTCATGCAGGTATTCCTTATTTTCAAGAGAATCAATCAGCTGGGTGATATTGTTTTAAATTAAAATACGACGATTATATTTACAGTATGTAAAATAAGGTCTGAGAACTCACATAATTGATCGATCGATCGTTCGTTATTTTCAATGAATACGAGATGAATTTTTTTTGTTTATATATATATATATATATATATATATATATATATATATATATATATAATAATTACATCAACGTCGATAGAATTTAACGAATATAAGATATTTCTTCTAATTTCTAAATTGTCCTCGAAGTTTTCGTTCCAATCGATACGACGATTCGATATGCAGTTTCAAGAAACGATAGATTCTTTAATATCGAGATAAGACAAAAAAACTAATACAATAAAAATCATCTCGATATTCTCAGAGAAAACTAAGTATCGAAAAATCCAATATTAATGTGTCGATCTATAAAAATCAAAAAAGAAAAAAAAAATAACGAAAAGAAAAAGAATTATCAATAATTTATATTACACTCGTTACCGTCGACGTCATATATCATCAATTATCAGTTTTCAGTTAACATATTTATCAATTAATTACAATCAATAAACATATTATACTAAACTAGTTAACTATTAATAGTCACTATATGTATCAATTACTTATGGCTAATAAATATATCATACTAATTAACCATTGCCAATTGATATTATTAGTGTCTACGATTATCCCCGTGAAATATATTATTCTTCGATCTTTTTTGATTTTCAAAAATTGATAGTTCAAATTTCCTTGATAATCATCGTAACTATTAATAGTCAATATATGTATCAATTAATTATGGCTAATAAATATATCATAATAATTAACAATTGCCAATTGATATTATTAGTGTCTATAATTATCCCAGTGAAAAATATTATTCTCCGATCTTTTTTGATTTTCCAAAACTGACGGTTCAAATTTCGTTGATAATTATCGTAAGAACTAATTATTATTAAATGGACCGATACAATCAAGATGCTTAAATGAAAGATCGAGGATAAGAAAATGAGAGCGATCGAGAGAGAACAAAAGAGAAAGAGAGAAAGAGAAAGAGAGAGAAGGAGAAAGAGAGAGAGAGAGAGAGAGAGAGAGAGAGAGAGAGTAAGAGAAAGGGTTGACAGATCTCCGATGATGACCATAGCCATTTTGATCGTACCTGCCTGTTACAGTAACTCTCTCTCTCTCTCTCTCTCTCTCTCTCTCTCTCTCTATCTCTCTTTCTCTCTCTCTCATCCCTTCTCAAGAACAACGTTGAACCTGTCCAAGACACAAGTTCCACGACTCGTTCAGGTCGTCACCCTCTTCTACGTTACCACCCCCTGTGTGTTCGGCTGCCGTCTACCAACACCCAACTTAGGTATAATGGATCGCTTCAATTTACTTGTCGGCCTTCTTTTACTCTCGACACCCCCGTTGCGAACGTCCTTTCGTCGCGGAAAATCGAAAAATTCCATGTTGAGCGCGTTCGTGCGTTCGAGGGGTTGCCTACCTACATGGGCCTGTTTAAAAGGGTAAGTGTGGGTAGGTGTAGGGGCGAGGGGGGAGGGGGGGGAGGGGGGGGTAGAGAGGGCAAAGGACTGATGAGAAAAGGAACAGCTTGCTCGTGAAAGAATCGCCGAAAGGATGGGGGATCTTAGAAACGTATTCAAAATAGATTTCATTTACGACGGAGATATACTCTTTTATTTACCACCTCTGTGGGTGGAGGAGGGGTAGAGCGGGGATGTAAACACTCCGACACTTTTTTTTTATCATCCTTTTTTTCTTTGTTTCATTTTTCTATCTTTCTTTCTTTCTTTCTTTCTTTGTTTTTTCTTTGGTTAGTCAGGCTTCCATTTTTGTTTCTTCTTGTTTTCTACAATATCGTTTCTTATTCATTTTATTCATTTCGTCGGAAATTGTTTTCGTTTGATATCGTATTGTAATATTGCGACGGAATTTTTGTTTCTTTTATTTCGTCTATATTCTTCGTTGTTATTG
>OU426870.1:3724756-3734756 GCA_911387685.1 Dolichovespula media
TAAATTATATTATAACATAAATTTTCGTTATCTTTGCCCGTTATCAACGATTGAACGTTCCACCGTATATTAGTTATTTTAATTCGATATGCCCGTTGAATTAATTATAAATAATAACGTCGATGTGAGTTTTATTGACCTTTGATTATTAATACGAATGAATCAGTAATTACTAGTAATTATAATATAATATCTTATATATTACGTTAATAATGTTTAAATCGATCGATCATTTTGTGTTATAAACGCATAGAAGCGCGTACTCGTACATATTCTATACATATAAATAAATACAATTTACAGGGAATTTGAAAAGAAAGAAAAATTATACAAGTACGTGCACGTAATATTCGAGTATCATTATCGTTCATCAAAATGTTTTTCCCGAATGCCTCAACGATTAGAAAAACGAACGACCCTTCAATGCGTACGTACATTTTCATTGATGAATTTTAAATCAATGAAAAGTACGGTTTAAATAATACGAATATACTTCGCCCAACGATTTAGTTAGAGAACTTTTTTTATAATATCCACTTACGTAAATGTACAGATTTATATCGTCCGATAGGAAAACTTTTTAAACGGATATACGTTCGGCACTGGAAAATACAAAAAATGGATAAAATCACTTTTTCGAGTGGATAACGTCCACTTGCAAAGGAAAAAAGAAAAAAAAAAAGAGAACTAGAAAAAAGAGCTAGTTTTCTCTTCGAAAACACATGGCACGCGACACAAAAGCGAATGACGATGTTTAACCCCGAGAGAGAGAGAGAGAGAGAGAGAGAGAGACGTGATCACGGACGAGTAGTTCTCGAATTTGAAAAAAAAAAGAAAAGAAAAAACGTAACGGACCACGTGGAATTGGATAAAAAATAAAAAAATAAAAAACCGGGAAAGAAAGTGACGAGTTTTCGTTCGGAAGAAAAGAAAGGAAGAACGAAAAAAAGGAATCAGATTTGTTGTAACAAAAAATTGTTTAATCGCGGCTATAACGCGAGAATTGAAGAAACGTTATTGCGTGGGGGCGGTCAACCAAACGTACCCGACCTTCCACAACCTTCCAACTTTTTTTGCGAACGAAATCGAAAGGACGAAAACTAACGTAGTTTAGGGGTAATAAAAAGGGAGTAAAGAGAAGTGGCTAATTAATTTTCATACTTCACGGGAAAGAGAAAAAAAAATTCGGGGATTTGAAGGAGGGAGTGGGTGGCGGTGAAAGGATGAAAGACGTTATGGGAAAGGGGTGGTGGAGTTGAGGATGAGGGGAGAGGGACGGAAAAGTCAGTCGTCAGAGATTGCGTTTCGGTGTTGAAAATACGTATACATCATTTTCCTTACTTCTTCTTCTTTTTTTTTTTTTTTTTGCTCATTTACGTTTTCATAGTTTTCAAAGTGATTATGATTCTAGAGCCATTTGGGAAGGAAAGAGCAGCAACAGCAACAGCAGCAGCAGCAGCAGCGGCGGCAGATAGCAAGCTGACTCCGTTGACTGCTGATGGCGGCGCCTCGACGAAACCTGTAAAAACCGACGGCGGTAACGTTTGTTTTTAATTAATTAATTAATTACAACCGAGAGAGAAATTCTGAAAAGCCGTGAAACCGCGGGTCATTTGTTCCGTGATATCCGTGGAATAAATTTTCCTGAATTAAGGATAGATATAGAGTATGTATACATACGTATATGTGCATATCGGGTGGGTATTAAAGTAACGACGTTTTTATTTATTGATTAACGTCTATGATATTAACGTTTATACGCATTTTTACTTGATTTCTCTCTGAGCCATCTTTTTTATTATTAAATATCTATATATTTATATATAAAATAATAAAAATAATAATAAGATTAATAATAAAAATAATAAAATATATTTTACATTTTATTTATACATTGTTATATCTTATATATATATATATATATATAGTATGCATGACCGTGATATACATATACGTTATACGTTATACGACAGTAATAATGACGAAACGTATCTAATAATATTTCAAAAATTTAGATAGACGAATAGATCTTTCATAGGTTCATTTTATCAATGATCCGTCTACGCTTATTTATATTTCATTAATATTAATCAACTTTACTTCGTGAAATATCAATCGAAATATCACGAAATGAAATCATGAAATATCACGACGAAACAGGTTAATTCGTTTAATACTTAATAATCTCGAATATCGTATATTTAGAACTCGTTAAAACGAGTAAAACGCGAATTATATTGTCACGAAGATTTGGACTTTTCTCCATCTCGATGAAAGAATGAATTTATTAAAACATTTGTTATTCCATTTTGTTAAGATAGTGGCGTATATTTTATTGATATTTTTTTCATTCTCTCTCTCTCTCTCTCTCTCTCTCTCTCGCTTTATCTCATTTTTTCTTTTTTTTTCCTTGTTTTTTCTTTTCCTTTTTTTCTTTTAACACAATTTATGAATTTATCTAAAACGATATTTTTCATCGCATAACACTATTTTATTTCTCATTCGTATAATCATGTACGCCTATCAAAAATCTTTTTTTTTTTTAAATTGGGACAGACAATCTGGGAAATTAATTAAATTTTTTTCTCTAGGTCTTTCTGTTAGCGAGAGTTCCATTTAAATTTGATTATCTTTTCTTTATATATATATATATATATATATATATATATATATATATATATATATATATATATATGTATATATGTATATATGTATATATGTGTGAGTGGATCAAACACACACACACACACACACACACACACAGACGCAACAGCCAGGCACAAACACGCACACGCGCACGCGCACACACACACACATGTAATTTTAATAGAAAAAATATACAAACAATTATCCTCCCTGCTCCTTTTTCGAAGATTATTAAATAAAAGATTGTTAGATAATTGTTTTTCCTTTATAATTTGTGTATACAATATTATCGATCTATTTATTCCCTTATAGACTTTTCTTTCTACACTTCAATATCGCTTTTATTTTTATTTTATTTCTCTTTGTTTCTTCCTTCTTCGAATTTTTTAAATTTTCATGGATTTTATATATATCGTTCTCTCTCTCTCTCTCTCTCTCTCTCTCTTTTTCTCTATTTCTCTATTTCTCACTCGAAACCAATGATCTTTCTTGTTTTTCACGGGACTATTGGCTAATGGAAAATCCAGATGCCAGTAAAATGTCAGGACAAAGAAGATTCGATCGACTCTCTATCCAACTGATGTTTACGTGTACGTGTGCGAAAATAGTGCATTGGGGTCGAGGGGGGAGGGGGAGGAGGTAAAGTGCGAACGAATTAAAACGATTTTATTCGTTCTACCTAACCTTTCATTCCGTCATAAAAAGCACTTTTCATTTTTCAAACGATTTCGAATCTATGACATTCATCGAAGTACAAAGATTGTAAACGAAATTCGTTGTAATTCTCTACCGTTTTTTTTTTTTTTTTTTTTCGTTATACTACAAAATATTATCCAAATTCTTCTTATCAATTGAAACACACAAAATATATATATATATATATATATTTTTCAACAAATGAAATGGAGAGAGCACTTAACGGATGTCGAACGATTTTGAAAATTTCTTTTCATCGCTTGTGTCGAGTAGAAATAAAAAGAGAAAAAGAGAGAAAGAGAGAGAGAGAGAGAGAGTGAAAAAGAGGGAGAGAGAGAGTGAGTGAGTGGGTCCTTTTTGTATCGTAAAAAAGAAAATAATTATTCCAATCGAAATAAAAAAAAAAAAAAGGAAATATACACGAATACTTTATAACAAATGAAAGAAATACATGGTAAATATCAAATGATTTTTTAAAAATTCCTTTTATCGCTTTTATCGAGTAAAAATAAAGAGAGAGAGAGAGAGAGAGAGAGAGAGAGAGAGAGAGAGGGAGAGTATAACAAAAGGAATAATAATTTCTGTATAGTAAAAAGGAAAAATAATTATTGGTATTATAATGAAAAAACGGATAGTTACACTTTGCAACGAATGAAAAGAATATTTGGCATATGTTGAATGATTTTTTAAAATTCCTTTCATCGCATTTATCGAGTACGATAAAAATGGGATGAGGCGGACGATTTTCTGCTTGTAAAAAATGCGAATATCGTAATTATTATCAATCGAATAACAATATCCCGTGCTTGCTTAGTAAACGAAAGGTTATATTTGACGGATGTTTCTGAATTCGTTGAAAATTCCTATCGTCACTTTTATCTCGTATAAATAAAAATGTAAATAAATGGAGAAAAAAGAGAGTAGTACTGTGCGGTATTTGTGAAAAAAAAGAAAAATAAAAGAAAAAAATGAAGAATAAATATCGCGATAAAAATAAATAAATAAAAAAAGAACCATACGTTCGAACAAATAAAATGAATACTTGGCGGATACACACACACACACACACACACACACACGCACGCACACGCACACACATATATATATATATAAACGAGTGTGTGTGCGTTTGTAGATGATGAATGATCCTTAAATGTCCTTTAACAACTTTTATCCGAGTATAATTGTATGTTTGCGTGTGAGAGAGAGAGAGAGAGAGAGAGAGAGAGAGAGAATCTGTTCATATCTTATTTGAAATCTGTAGAAACGTAGAAGGTAGACGGATCAGAAAAAGAGAGATAAAGGAATAAGGAGAGAGGGGGAGAGAGAGAGAGAGAGAGAGAGAGAGAGAGAGATAGAGTAATCGCAATCCTTGGCCGTCTATCTTTCGGCTAATATTTGCAGTTAACCTCTCGAAATCGTTCGGGATTGCTTCCTTACGTCCTTGACTTCTCTACTCTTGTTGAAGATCTGAACGTAACCGTTCGGATGTTTCTTCCGCTTGTTCATCATCTTCTTCGGTCTTTATGTACTCGAGGAATACTTCTTAAAGGGACTCTCTCTTTATCTCTCTCTCTCTCTCTCTCTCTCTCTCTCTCTCTCTCTCTTCTATTTCGCAAAAAGGCGACACGTTCTCTCTCTCTCTCTTTCTCTCTCTTTCCTTCCATTCTATACTACTTCCTTTCTCGTTCTTTACTATGCTTCCTTTTCCTCTTTCTCTATTTCTCTCTCTCTCTCTCTCTCTCTCTCTCTCTCTCTCTCTCTCTCTCTCTCTTTTCCAGTCGGTCTCACTTAAAAGACCTTTTTGCAGACGAGCGAGGAAGCTAAGAGGCCGGAATGATTAATGAGGAAGCGGCCGAAGAGTCCGGACTCTACTCTCGTTTCCTGCACTCGCTTTTCCATGGCTTAATTTCTCGTGGCAGGATCCACCACCACCATCACCACCATCACCCTCTTCCTCTTACCCCACCTCAACCCATCCCATTCCCCCCCCCTACCCTACCCCCCCCCCGTTTCCCACCATTTTCCACTCCTCGAAAATGCGGTAGATCCCGCGCTCTACACGTTATACCTTTATAATAGTAGTAGTAGTGTCAGTAGTAGTTGTAATAGTAGTAGTTAACAGTTAGTTAGTTGTAGTTTAATAGTGGTTTAGTGGTAGTCATAGTAACAACGGTAATCGCCGATTGGTACGCTCGCCAACAATTCCACCCTTTTTTCATTATTTTCATCGGGGAAATGGTTTTTCGCTTAGGAAAGCGAACGGGTTCGTTAGATTCTAATGAAAAACGTCGACGTTACGTTCGGAACGTTTTGTTTTTTTTTTTTTTATTTCCTTGTTTTCTTCTTTTTTTTTCTTTTTTTTTCTTTTGTATCTTATTTCGCAAGGTGTAGGAAATTATTTGTTAAAAGGAAAAAGGAGAGGGGGGAAAAAAATTGTCGCCTCTAACGTACCTTCCCCGAGATTACCGTACGTGTTTTCGACGAACGTTAAACGTTTCTAACGTTATAACGCACGTATGTGTGTGTGTGTGTGTGTGTGTGTGTGTGTGTGTGTGTGTGCGTGCGCGCGTACGTATGCGTATACCATGAATTTATGTTACACCGTGTATAGAAAATAAGTTGTTTACTTGTCATGTTTGTGCGAAACACCGTTGAATATTTTGTTATCGTATAAAAAATAAACATCGTAGAACGTTGCATATGTACAATGTGTAACGAGGGGGATTTATGATGAACGTTTCTGCAATTTTGATTTGTCTCCATGCGGCAAAGAACGCGTTCGAATATGGTATTCCATAGAAATTTCCGTAGGAACCTTTTTCTCCATGACACTGGTTCACAGTTTAACGGTTGCGTCTGGGTTGCGTTGCAATTTTCTATTTTTTTCTTTCTCGACTTTGTATTCGCCCGGTAATCCGATTGAATATTCCGATCGTATACAAATACGCGAATGATTATCTACATTTGAATGAGTTACATGTATTCGTTTAATATGGATTAAAGAAAGAAAAAAAAAAAATAATTTTAATCAAAGGTACCAATTAAAACGCGTATCCTACATTATCTCCCTTCACGTTGCATTTGATCGGTGAATAATAAAAAATTTGAATGATATCTAATGAAAAGAAAAAACAAAAGCAAAAAGGAAGAACGAAACGATACTGTTCGATTCAAATTTTGTAACCAAAGGTGTTTGTCCTCAATCCTTCCTCCTTCAACTCTCATCTTGCATTTGATCGGCGAATAATAAAATCTGAATTATATCTAAGAAAAGCAAAAATGAAACAAAAAAATAAATAAATAAAAGAACAAAGAAAATAAAAAAAAAAAGGAGAGAAGAAACTAATGAAGAGACGAAAATTCGATTAGAAAATATTCTACTCGAATTAAAAATTCGAATTAAATTTTATATTTCCGCTCCTCCTCCTCCACGCACTCGATTTGATACCGTCGAATAATAACATTCGAATTATGTCTAATGTAAAACGAAGAAAAAAAAAAAAAATAATGAAACGACACCGTTAGCTTCAAATTTTTACTAAAACGTGTATCCTCGACCCTTCATCTCCCACTGCCCATGCATATGATCGGCCAATAATAAAATCTGAATTATATCTAATAATAAAAAGAAAGAAAAAAAAGCAAAAATAATGAAACGATACTGTTCAATTCAAATTTTGTATCTAAAGTGTATATCCTCATCTCTTCCACCCTTACTCCTCTTGCATTTTTGATGGGCGAATAATAAAATCTGAATTAAATTTAATAAAAGTCAGAATAAGAAAGGAAAAAAAAAAAAAATAGAGGAAGAAAGAAAGGAAAAAAAGGAAGGAGAAGAAGAAGAAAAGCAATAATTAAACGATCATAATTCGATTAGAAAATACTGTACTGGAATAAAAAAATTCTGATTAAATTGTATATCCTCCCACGATTTGAACGTCGAATAATAAAATCTAAATTATATCTGATAAAATGAAAGAAAAAAAAAAAAAAAAAAGAAAAAAGAAAACAAACAAAAATAATAAAACGATACACTATTCGATTCAAATTTTGTATCCAATGTGTGTATCCTCATCCCTTCCTCCATCCCCTACTCCTCTTGCATTTTTAATCGGCGAATAATAAAATCTCAATTAATTCCAATGAAAGAAAGAATAAGAAAGAAAATAAAAATACAGGAATAAAGAAAGGGAAAACAAGTAAGAAGAATGAAAAGATATAACGAAACGGTGGAATTCGATTAGTTCAGAAAAATACGTGCCCTCCTCGTCGTCCTCCTCAAGTAAAGAAGAAAGGAAGGAAGAAAGGAAGGAAGGAAGGAAGGAAGGAAGGAAGGAAGGAAGGAAGCTTCATCGAAATTTGAAAGCGCAAACACAACGTTTACCCTGTCCCTGGTGTCCGCATCCGGGAACACTTGGCGAATCTTCCTTCCCAGGCATTCGTCATTTTAACGAGAATTTTATTGCGAGTCTCGGTGCCGTTTCTCACGGCGTAGTCCGCGATTCGTTGGTGAGCTCGGTCGGGAAGGAGTGGGAAGAAAAGGGGGATGGGAGAGGGTGGGTGGGTGGGTGGGTGGGAGAGGGGGAGGGGGGATGCGAAAAGGGAGAACTCTGCCAGAGGAATATGAAACGGAGCGTGCCACGAGAGGCTAGAAATCCGCTGAGAACTCGACTCCTTCTGCCGGATGTCGTCGTTGCCATCGTTACGACATTACTGACTTTCCAAACTCGATCCTTTAGGCCACACCTACTTTATTATTTTAATATGCCGAGTACTCCGTTCCTTTGTTTTATTTTCTCTCTCTCTCTCTCTCTCTCTCTCTCTCTCTCTCCTTCTCTGTATTTTTTTCCTCCCTCTTTTCTTCATCTTCGTTTTTTCTCCTTTTATCTCTTCGATCGATCGGAAGATAAAAAAACAATTTGTATCTATGGATAATGTAATAGTACAGAGAGCTTTCGTTTTCGTCCATGACGTTATAACGATAATGACAGTGATAATGATTATTGTTATTGTTGTTATCATCATCATCATCATCATCATCATTATTATTATTATTATCATTACTACTATTATTATTATTAGTAAGGATTAATAATCATATTAATCAAGGTTATTGATATTATTATTAATAAAAGAAAATAATCAATATCGTAAGAATAATATTTTGATGATAGAAAAACAAAACGATGATAAATGTTAAACGTTAAATGTTTCAAAAGAAGGAAATTATTATTATTTATTATCATCATCGAGTGGTTTTGCACGTATTTGAAGAATTATAGGTGAATAAAGGTGTGACTGATAAGTGATAATTTTCGATTGTCCTTGATAGATGCGAAATGATTAACAATTGATATCACGTGAATTTTTGTATTGAAATAATAGTTGCCGTTACGTAAACTTATAATAAATGGCTGAGGAATTTTAATTTTGTTTTCTTTTTTTTTTTTTTTTTTTTTTTTTTTTACAAAAATAATAAAAATAAAAGGGAACGAAAAGAACATTCGTTCCTTCTCTTTCTTTCATTTTCTTCCTCGCAGACAAAACGAATTAACATTTAAATTTTGTTGAAAAAGAATTAAAAGATATAAATAAATAAAACGTCCGATTATTTTCTAATGTATATAAAAATGCGAAGATGGCGAACAAAACAAAAATGAAGAAAAAAAATAAAAAGAGGAAGAAATAGAAAAAAGGCAAGAAAAACGGAAAGAATATTCGCTGGCTTTCTTCCTTTCCTTTTTTTCTTTCTGCTCCTAACGAACAAGCGACAGATGAATTTCATGGATAAAAAAGGAATAAATAAAGAAAGCTAACAAAAGAAAAATAACAAGAAAAGAAAGAAATAAAAAAAGAATGAAAGAAAAAAATTAGATGGTAAGATAATTCGTGGGAAAATCGTTCGGTCGTTTTACTAACACGTTTTACCAATCCACCTATAATACCTACACATACATATATTTACACACACACACACACACACACATTATACATATATATACACACACACACATACATTGACTTTGGTGGCATAGGATTGAAACTGGCAGTGACAGCTCGTGCAGCTAGTGATACGTAATGGGTTAACGAGAATTTTATTGCGGAGCCTGTAAATTATCTGAATTTGTGGAGAATCGCCAGAATGGCACGCGCACGAACTCATTTGTACATTTATACGAATATACACCTACATTCTATATATATATATATATATATATATATATATATATATATATATATATATATAAATATATGTATGTATGTATGTATTTGTGCGTGTATGTGTATATGTATCTATCTATGTAGATAGTAGATGTATCGAACGTCGTCGACCGAAAGAATTTCGATGGAAATTTTCGTCTTTCTGGCGAACGTTGAGAGCAATGACGCGTTTTGCGTTTCCGCATGCACATGTATCCGATGTTTCTCGACGGATTCGCTATTACTATACTTCTCTCTTTCTCTCTCTCTCTCTCTCTCTCTCTCTGTTTCTTTCATCCTCAACGTTCAAGAAAGAATTATCCTTTCCTATTTTTGGCACATGCCATCGTCAGCTACAACGTAATCGTTTGCGAGCGCTGAGCCACGAAATTCGTTTCATTTTTTAAATATCCACGTTCATTTATTGTAATTCGATTGAAAAGAATTTTTAAAT
>OU426870.1:3739756-3779756 GCA_911387685.1 Dolichovespula media
GAGGGAGAAGAAGGGGGAGGGGTTTACACGTGACAAGGAATATAACGAAACAAAATCGAAAATACTTTCGTTCTATTCGACAATAAAATTTAACGTAACATATACGTCACTCAACGTGACGTAATATAATATAATATGATATAATTACAGTATAATTATAATACAATGGAATTAAATCAAATTTAATTTCTTTTAGGGGTTAAATCCCAAGGAGATTTTGTTTTAATCTTCGATCAAAGAAATTAAATTAAATTAAATTAAATGTCGAATTGGATTACGTTAAATTAATTTCCACGTTGACGATACGTTTTATATATTTTCTCTTTTCTTTTCTTTTTCCTTTTTTCTTTTTTTTTTTTGTTATTTCATCGCCTCGAATATATATTCCGATTGTTAGTAATAATTTCGTTTGAAATATTCCTCAAGATGAAATGTTTATGAATCTAGTAATTACTTGAAAAACATTGCTAATTAGCGGAGCCATTCGGACGGTGAGGTGGTGAGGTGCAGGAGTGGGGGAGGGGAGGGTTACAACCTTTCACGATTTCGTGTTATGAATAATTCATTCTAACTATGCCTTTTCTTTTCTTTCAGAAGTAAAGGATCGCGTGACTTTCGATCATTACGAGAAAATAAATCGCAATGTTTCAACCCCAAGAATCGTATCGACAAATTCGTATATCTTTAAGTCGCGTCTTAACGTCCATTTAACATTGTAATTTTGACGTTTTACAATGAACGCTATATCCTTACAATCATTTCCTCAATAAAAATTTGTTTGCAAATTCACCATCTGATTTCGTGCGAATCATTTTCTTATTGTTGCTGTTGTTGTTGTTGTTGTTGTTTTCTCTTTTTTTTTGTTTTCTTATCCCTTTAACTCGTAACACAATAGACATATAAATAACATTCACGAGAAAGGTTTATATGTGGATACGACGTTTAGATCATAAAATTGTAATATACGTACAAACGCGTACGCGTGTGTGCAATTAAATGGCCGAACGGATTCGTCGACGTGAGATTGAAATAAAAAAAAAATAAATAAATAAATAAATAAATACATAAAATAATTATCTTGCAAAGAAATGATGCGCAAATGATTACGTCTCATTTCGAGTCCATTCGATTCGATCCCTCTTTACTTACGAAATTATGCGGGTATCATTTACGGAAGGATTGATAAAATTCTTTAAATAAAAAAAAAAAAAAAGAAATCAAAGCTCGCAGATATATTAAGAATATTTAGTATTCGGCCAGAGAGATAACCGTGAAGCTTTTTTTTTTCTTTTCACAATTTTTCACGCGAAACAATAAATAATGGCTAATTGACCAGGGGGGGGGGGAGAGGAGTGTGCGGTCGGGGAGGAGGATGTGTGGGGGAGAGTTTCAAAAAGAACAGAAAAAAATAGAAGAGAATCGATTAAAAAAAAAAGTCTACAAATAAAAAATTGTGCAGTCACGTTTGAAATAGTCAAAGCAAACGGGGCATCGATTAGATTTGATTTACGTACGTACATAGATGCATCTATCGCATATATTTTTTTCATTTCGATCATTTCTTTTCCATCGATAATAATATTTCGCGTTGAAAAAAAAAAAAAAAAAATAATAATAAATGAAAGAAAAAAGAAATGATCGATTCGACGTCATCCAATCTTTTCCCCCGTTACATTAAGAAAAAACACTGTAATTTTCATGGAAGATAAAGTTTCGTGACGTATTCATGAAGACTTCCTGGTAAGCTTCGAAATATCATCGAGCATTGAACTATTTCGGGTTTCGGCTACCAGAATCAGTTCCGTGCCGGTTAGATAATTTCGGCTACTTACGACCAATCCGATCGCACTTGACTTTCAAGCGGATAAATTTAGGTAGGATGAACGGGCACAAGAACTCGTATAAACGACTCGTAAAGTATACTAAATATATACACAAGCTTACACGTACACATAGATACGTTTTATACATGCATGTTTGTTCGTGTGTGTGTGTGTGTATGTATGTTTTATGTGTATATATATGTGTGTGTAAATATATATATATATATATATATATATATATATATATATATATATATATATATATAGGTGTAGATACGTATCTATCGCTAAATTTACCGTTCGTTTAAACTCTCTCAACGCGTATATCACGGTACGCTGATAAACATTGAACCAAACAATTTGTATATTTGGATAATGGGAAGGTCGATTGAATTAAAGAGATAATTAACTAAAAGGAGAATACATAAACGAAGGACATCGATGATTAGGTGAAAATAAAGAAGAAGAAAGTAATGAATAAAAATGAAAAAGGGCAAAAGAAAAAGAAATGATCGAACGAAGCGAATGATCTCGAAGCATCGAAATAAAAGGAAATAGAAAAGGAGCATTAGGAAGAATGTATATAATATAAACAAAAGTAAATAAGATAATAAAGTGCAAGGAAATAAAAGTATTCGAAATAAAATTAAGCTAAACGAAATGGGTGTTTTGACGGATAATAGTAATAATAATAAAAAATGAGAAGAAAAGGAAAAAAATTGACGTAGAATAAATAAAAAATAAAATTAATACTAATGATAGCAATAATAATAAATTCAAACGAATTATTAATACAAAAATTAGTATCCATAAGTTGCAGATGTATTAATAGATGAAAATCGATGAGATGTAATAATTGATGAAAAGATTCACGTAAAAATGAAAAAAAAAAAATGAAAAACAATAAATAAATATCGTCAATAAGATAAAAACGAGCGGAAGCGTTCGTTGTAAAATTTGCCAAGAAGAAAAGCAAAAAAAAGAAAATTAAAAATAATAAGGAGGAAAAACAAATTGAAACGAAATTAAAAAAAAATATTAATCGTTCACAACCGACTCGTCTTAAGAGTTCTTTGTCGTTTCTTTTTTTGCTTTTATTTATTTTTTTTTCCCTCTTATTTTTTTCCTCCGTCGAGATGCACGTCGACGTCGTCTCTCGATGCAGCTGCGACTGTTCCGTTGAACGTCGAACAGAAGGCTCGATACAATGCCGAGAGATATTAATATTGGCAGTTGATACATCGCCGTGGTTTTGGGCGTCGTTTACGTGCCACAGACATACCGGGTGACCCCTTAATATTCCGGACGCGTCATCGCCGTTTCTAACGCGGACGGATGCGAATTCGTGCAACGTTCCGTGAATTTCAAATTATACGATTGGAAAGTAAGGTTCCAACATAGCGAAAAAAAAAAAAAAGAAAACAGGTGTTACCGGTGTTACACTATCAATATTTTCCTATATCACCTAATTAACGATAGAAATTATCTTTTTCATTCGAACGAATGGAAATGATCACGAATATGCATGTAATATACGTAGACGATAATAATTATTACGTGTATTGAATTATTATTATGAATTATTAAAGAAATGCAATTTGGTGAGTATTATTAAATAATTATTATAATTGTAATTATATTGGTAATATATATTATATATGTTATTACTATATTAGTATATTAATATTGTATTATAATACTGTTACAATATAATATTATTTATATATGATATATATTTAATGAAATTTAATATATATATATATATATTATATTATTATCTAACATATAATATATTTTGATTATATATTATCTATACTTTAATTACTTATAGTCTTAACAAGAGATATAAAATAAAAATTGTAACGTTCAATCGTTTAATATAAATTTTCAAATCTACGTTACTTTCGAGTTTATTCTATACTAAATGTATATAACTACTTTTGATTATAATATTTGACGAATAACGAAAACGAGTTCGAACGTATAAATATCGTTATAAAAGTCGATAAATTAAAACACGTTTGATCGAAGGAGTCTTTATTCTATCGTTGAAGAAATCTGGAGAGTTTCATATCGGCTGTTAACGAAGCATTTATCGAAATTACAACAGGGAGATAGCATAATTTCGTTCCATGATTATACTAGTTCGATAAACTACCAACCAATGTTCTATTACTGCGAATATATGCTGCTTCCTCGTTTAATACGAGATTAACTTACGAGGATTGACCTCATTTCCCTGGTATTATAATCGACGATTCATCAAAACTTCATCGTATACCGGTTATCGCTCGTTAATTAGTACGATACGTCATTTCTACAATAAAGATCTATCACGATTCGTGCGAATCGTTATTGTTTATCAAGAAATTATCTTTATCTTTGTCATTTTCTTTTTATTTTTCTTCGTTCGTTTTTTCTTTCTTCACTCCTTTTACCTCTACGTTTCGTCTTTCACTGTAATACATTTATTCACGATAACATTCCATATCATCGTTTATAACAATAATATCATACATTATTATTATCATCATCACTATTATCTATGTATTATCATTGTCATCATAGTTATCATTATCGTTAATCATTTTGCTATTACAATCGAACGACGATCGTACTCGTGAAATATAACGAACCAACAGGGGACACAGAACGTACACCGAAAAGGTATATTTGATTATTTTAGAGAAAAAAAAAAAAAAAACGAAAGAAAAGAAGGAAAAAAGAAAGACCATCGGAATAAAACTTGTTACAATACTATAAGAAATCGATCTGTCACGATTGTCACATTTAGTAATAATAATAACGATCAAATATTTATACTCTTCATATTGTCGTACGATAAGATCGAGTAGGAAATATTTTTATCGTCTCGTCTCGATATTTTTCCTTTTTCTTTTTTTCCCCTCTCCATTTTTTTTTTTCGAAAGCAAGAGAGAGAGAGAGAGAGAGAGAGAGAGAGAGAGAGAAAGAGAATCAACGCTGAGCAATATCCTATAAGAGGGTAGAAGGATAGGAAACCATAGAGAATTTAATAATATAGCCCTTTCGTAAAGAGAGAGAGAGAGAGAGAGAGAGAGAGAGAGAGGTATCCGTTGATTTATATATTATGATACAGCTCGATGCGTGTTCCGATATAAATCAGGATCTAGTTACCTTGGCAAGAAGAGAAGAGGGTTAGGGATAACTAAAGTGTACAAGAAAGAAAGGGAGAGAGAGAGAGAGAGGGAGAGAGAGAGAGAATATTGGTGCATCTTAGGAGCAACAGTATCCCTTTTAGAACACAAAGATGATGGTTGGTGTAAAGTTTCACGCAAGAAGACAAGGCAACAAACCTATACCTTTCTCGTTTCTCTTAATTTTATTTTTATCTCTCCTTTGTTATTTTTTTTTTTTTTTTTTTTTATCATTATCTCTTCACACGCTTATTCCCTTAATAAGGAGCAACCGTTATACATATATGTGTGTATATATATGTGTATATATATATATATATATATATATCATTTGTTGTAAAGAAACGAAGTAATTTAGAACGATACGTTAAACGTGTTTTTGTTTGTCAAAAGAAGAAAAAAAAAAAAAAAGAAACGAAAAACATAGGAAAAAAAAAAAGAAATAAAAAAAGAAGAGAAAGTTCGTAACGAAGAATCGCATCATCGAAAATTTTCTAAAAAAAAAAAAAAAAAAGAAAGAAAAAAGAAAAAACCCGCAATAGAATCGAAATGGTATTGTATAGAATATGGGAGAGATTGTTGAATGTTACCAAGCTATTTCAGGTGTGTCAAGTTCTCGAATGCAGGAACGTTGGACAATATCTTGCGGTACACGTACGGCTATAAAGCCTCTAGCTCTGCTAGCTTCGAAACGCGAGTGTGGTATAGCTCAGCATTCTCTTTGGATCGTTGAAACCGACGATGTCTAATAAAAAACCATGGAAGAAAAAGAGTGCTAACGTTACCGTAGGAACAACGAATTGATGCTGGTACATATCTATCTATCTATCCTATGTATGTACGTACGTATGTATGTGATGGATCTATTCGTATGTATTTATGTGATGCGTGTATAGTATGTATGTACATATGTATGTATAGATCGTATGTATGATGTATGTATGTGATGCGTGTATCGTGTGTATGTATATATGTATTTATGTATGCGTTGCGTATATCGTTTGTATATACGTATGGATGCGTGTGTATTATGCATGTATTAGTATGTATATGTGCGACAGTCGAAAGCAATGCTTCTCTTTACTTTACCATTTATAATCGATATGGAATATTTTATTTATTTTTTATTACTATCAATTATACGACGACGACGATAATGATTATTATAAGTATTATTATTATTGTTGTTGTTGTTGTTGTTGTTGTTGTTGTTGTTGTTGTTGTCGTTATTATGATTATTATAGCGTTGATAATACAACGAATATTTTCCTTTATACGATTTATTCGAGTTTTATCGGAAAACTCGATAAGTCAGACACACATGTTTATTCCGATGATCATTATGTTATATTATGTGCATTATATTGTATTACGAACATTCTTATTTATATATAAATTCGCTTTGGATCGTTGAAACCGACGATGTCTAAAAAAAAAGAAGACAAAAATAGCAAGGAAGAAAAAGAGTACTAATATTAACGGAGAAATAACAATACGTATTTATGTACGTACGTACGTACGTACGTACATGTGTATGCGCGCGCGCGTGTATGTGTGTGTGTGTGTATGTAGTTAAAAGCAATGCGGCTATCTATCTCATCGATTCTAATCGATATGAATAATTTTATTTATTTTTTTATTAATACCAATGATAACGATAATGACGATTATTATTATTATTAATATTATTATTATTATTATACGATTGTTATGTTATTTTATTTCAATCTTATTAATATATAAATTTTTATTATTGCGTCAATGTCAAAACGTATAATTATCACTATTTGATTAATTCAAATTTTGTCAAATAATTCGATCAATCATATCGAATATAAATTATTGATACGTCAGTCATACCTATGAAAATAATAGACATAACATCATGTTAATAATAAAATAAATATCTATATCTATTTATTGATTCATCTGCAATTGAATAATACGATTCGATCAATACCATCACATCGAGCACGATGATTTAACATAATTAAAGAAATATATCGATAAACGATATACATATATATATATATATATATATATATATATATATATATATATATATATCGATCGATGATTCATTTATAGTTTATACACGTTTACGAAACGATCTGCAGGAATCGTTGTTGCCGACTGTACTTGCGAGACGAAAACAAAACTAAAAGAAAATAAAAAAAAAATTAAAAAAAAAAAAAGAACAGGAGAAAAAGAAAAACAAGATAAAAAGAACTAACTCGTCTCGCTTTTTCTCGTAAAACAAGATCGAAATACAACGGTCCCTAGCGAGTTACGTGTTTCTTTGCCAAAGCTGTCGAGTTTAGACTTCTTTTTCTTTGTTACACGTATGTATGTACGTAACGTTCATATAGATCGAGACCGAGAGAGAGAGGGAGAGAGAGAGAGAGAGAGAGAGAGAGAGAGGGAGGGAAAGAGAGAGAGAGAAGGAGAGAGATAGAGAAAGAGGCATATACGATCTCTCGATCTTTTACATGCACGTTTTCCTGCACGAATAAAGGGACCTCTGGCTGGTTGTCATGTTTTCTCATGAGAATTTTAAGCACGACACTCATCCCTGTTCGTACCTTCGATCTTCATTGTAGGAAACTCTGTAGAAACGATGTTTTATATAATGAAAAAGAAATATATAAGTGTGTCTGTCATCATACACTCATCCGATATACATACAAATATATCTTTTTTTATGATAACTTTTATGTCTATTTAAAAAAATAGTAATATATATATATATATATATATATATATATATATATATATATATATATATACACATGATGAGTTGAAAATGTTCTATTGTAACCGTTCGAACAATGGACCAAAACCGAATGATATCGTTCTATAGGGATTCTAGTAATGAGAGAAACGTTCTATTGAAAGGATATATCATCATTTACATAGATATCAATTCATAGATACGTAACACACACACACACACACAGACACAATCAATTATATCTTTTTATATGAGAGAGAGAGGAGAGAGAGAGAGAGAGAGAGAGAAATATAGAATTTTATTTAACAAAAAAAGGATAGCTATGTGTCCATACATACGCATCTGTGTGCATGGGTGTATGTGTGTGTGTGATTTATATAATACGATGTCTATATGTGTTTGATCTTTACAGTCTGGTTTGCATATTAATAATGTAGAAACATAGGTCGAGTAGATTGTATGAACGATTATATATGAGCACATAGAGACAGATATTATGTACGTATGTATGTACGTATTTGGAATACAATTGAGTATGAACCTACTTAGCACGAGTTTGCCTTCTATTGTAAACATTAGATTTATTCAAAGTCCATGACATTGTGTAGATATTGTTTTATCATATATATATATATATATATATATATATATATATATATATATACACATATATATACATACGCATATATATATATACTTATATATATAAATATATACACACATATATATACATATATATATATATATATCTACGTATGCATATATCTATATATGTTCCTAGGGATGACTCATGCGAAACGTTATTCGTCCACGGAGATGTACGTATGTGCGTATGAGTGTGTTTGTGAGTATGTGTGTTATGTGTGTAACTTCATGTGTCCACGAGCTATGAATTCTAGCTTCCTGGCCATTTATCACAGTCCACTACTCTACTTTCTTGCTTATTTCAAAGTGAAGTGAAGAGAGACAGACAGACAGAGAGGGAGAGAGAGAGAGAGAGAGAGAGAGAGAGAGAGAGAGAGAGAGAGAGAGAGAGATAAATAGATATAGAGAGAGATAGGGATATATGTAGAGATAGAGAAAGAGGGAGAAAGAGAGAGAAAGAGAGAGAGAGAAAGAGAGAGAAAGAGAGAGACCTGTAGATTGAAATAATTGACCGACGAAAGCTGAACCGAAAGGTGACTATAGTTCGATAAGTAATTACGAACTATCGGAGCCGTGTATTAGCGAAGTGTAGATTATGGTCAGGATTAAGAGAACCGGAATTACCAGAAATTAACATTTCACGCGTTTATCGATCTTATAATTCAATTCTTAATTACATTATACTTATGATTTTACTATTTTACGAGTAATGAAGAGAGATTCGTTTATTTATAAAGAATTATTTGTACAAATTTTGGAACATTTTCTTTTTCTTTCTTCTTTCTCTTTTTTCTTGTATTTAATATCGTCTTTCTTCCTTAATAAAATTTCAATAAAATGATAGTAATGTAACAAGTATATAATAATATATGTGTAAGTTTAATGACTTTATAATAAGTATTTTTTCTTTTCTTAACGATAACGTGCAATAAAATAATACGTATTCAATTGATACGACATATGTAAGATTTTAATTTATTCGTTTTTTTTATATATATTTATAAATATATATTTATGTATATATAAAAAGGGAAACAAAATTATCTATAAAAACAATAACAAATATTCAATTGTTCGTTCTAATTTGGATAAATATTAATATATAAAATCTATATACAATATTGACTACATCCATATACTTATATAATACATAAGCGTCCATAGAAGAATAAAAAGAATCATAGTTATATACTCTATAAGAAAAATTTCATTACAAACATAATTATTGTCTTTAAATTATCGAATACCATTAATACAACATAATATACATATACATATACATATATATATATATATATATATATATATATATATATATATATACACGTACAAATATACGTAGTTGTACTAGGTTTAAGTCTTTTTACACATAACTATCTTGTAATATATACATACGTACATACATATTTTATTATAAACATAATCATTATCTTTAAATAATAGAATTCTACTAATTGATACAACATAATGTACATATATATATATAATGTATACGTGTAAAAAAAATTACTTTTGGAATGATTTCGAAAATAAATGATTATAAGTTATAACTAGAAAAATATCCGTGAAAATATATTTTCGAAAACTGATTTACGGAGTCCTCCAATTCCCCCTCTCCTTGTGCGCACACCTACATACACGCACACACGTACGCACCCACGTACCTATATACACCATCGCCAGAAAGAATTTTCCTCGCGTCAGCCTATTTGCCGGAGCGGTGCACGCCGTTAATTACGAACCTCCTCGTCTCGACCAAGTTATTCATCAAGCGCGTGTACCACGGCGAATCTCGTTACGCAGAGATTAACCGAGAGGAAGGGTAGTAGTGGTAGTAGTAGTGTCTGTGTGTATGTGTGAGAGAGACAGAGAGAGAGAGAGAGAGAGAGAGAGAGAGAGAGATGGTAAAGGGAAAGCGAAGGATGAGACAAGTGGAATTCACACGATGGAGAATATTAGCTTTCAGTTAAATATTTTCGGCCAAACAATCGTTTTATCTCTTTTAAAATGGCACCTACTACACTACCCCCTCTCTTATCCCCTACTCCTTTTCATCCCCTAAAGCCCACCACCATCCTCTCTTCCGCTCGTCGTTATTAAATCGATCCGAAAAAATGACTACCCGTGATCTTTAAATATCGTTGGTTATCTAAAAAAAAATAAAAAAAAAAAAAAGAAAAATTATAAAGAAAAGAAGGAAACAGAAAAAATAAAGGCGTAGAACCGAACGGACATATTATTATGTATATACTCGTTTGTGTATATATGTATGTGTGTATGTATATACATTGGATTGTTATTATACGTTTTTCTTTTTATCTTTTTTTCTGCTTTTTATTTTTAACGTATCATATTATAATGGTTTGAAATTAGTCAAATGAATGTTCCCATTATCGAATAATTTCAAAAGGTATTTTCGATCTAACGAAATGCGTTTAAGTATGTTTGTTTTATTTTAATAATAAATTCAAGAAAAATCTGATGTCCATTGTATAATATGTGTAATTCATTAATTGAATTTAATCGATGAATTTTTATTCAATTCAATACGGAATTTCGGATCTAACGATACGTTGGAATTTTGTCTTCCTTTTTTTTTTTGTAAGAAATTTGAAAAAGATCAACATTAAGTATATAATTCGTTTAATTTAATGATCTTATTAAATCGACGAATTCAATCAACAGATTTTTATCGAACTCGAAACGAAGTATTCGATAGCTATGGGTACGTTGTATTTTTATAACGAATTTGAAGAAAAAAAGAAACAAAAATAATAAAACAAATTTATTACATCATCGAATTTTACGAAATTAATCGTATTTATTTGTTTTACATATTGTATACTTTTTATAAAAAGTCGATACGGTAAAGGGCGATTTAATCACGACAAATCGACCCAAATTTTTGTATAAATAAATATATACAGGGTGTTTCAGCTAAAGGAGGCCACATAAATTTTTTCTTTCTTTTATTTTTATACTTTGAATGGTTTAAAATGAGTTACGTTATGAATAGTTTATATATATATATATATATAATAGTATAATATTATGTATGTATAGGCGGCCTCCTTTAACTGAAACACCCTATATGTATATATATATATATATATATATATATATATATATATATATATAATACATATACAATATGATATAATACATATGTACGTCTATATAAATTATAAACGGTTTCAGGCTTTAATCGATAAATCGACGCCTAAAACTAAACAGACATAAAAAGGAACGATAACATTGAATCAACGTCCTACGAATTTTAAAGATCCAACTCCCCTCCTTCCCTCCCTATTAATCTCAGATACGTTGTATACGTAAACGATACATATTATACAATACACTTGTATACCTAAAACGCTAAATCATTCGTAAAAGAGAACGATAACATTCAAATAGATACGTACAATTTATAGATTTACGTACATACATATGTGTGTACACACATATGTACGTAACTTATGTTACGTGTATACACGTAAGTATTATATAACGTATATAAATATATATATATATATATATAAATATACACACACATGCTAGTCTCGAAAAAGGGTTTTATAATACGATATATCCGTTGAAATGCATCTTCGTAGTATCACAGTTCCAATAGTTGGGAACCCGAACTTGGCAAATTTCTTTTTTTCCCCTCCCTCACCAATTTTTACGTTCTCTACCTCTAGGATCCTTCCTTTTTCCATTCCACCTCATCCCTCACTTCCAACCCCCGGTGTCCCAATATCCGTTACCCCGCTGTATATTCGACTGTAACGGTCACTACCCTCTCCTCACGCCACCTACCCTCGTCTTAGCCACCCTCTTACTACCTTTCTAACCGGACGCCTGCCAGGAAGGACCTTTAGTCGCAACAAACGATACGATACGATATATGTGTATGTGCTGACGTAAGGTATATAAGTACCTACAATACGTACATACATACGTACGTACGTACGTATGTATGTATGTATGTATGTATGTATGTATGTATGTATGAATGGATTTATGGATGTATGTATACGTCACAACATTGAGAGCTTATTGATGCGTACCTCTTTACGAAGAAAGGAGATACGAGAGAAACTTATCTTTAACGATTCCACGACCATTTATTCCATCGAACGAACCTGAACTGAACCCCCCCCCCTTCCACCCACTCACCTTTCCCACCTCATGAACTCTGCTTTATAGTACTTTATTTTTCTATACGAAATATTTAATCCTGACATTTCAGACAGAAAACAGAAAAGAATTGTCAAAAATATCTCATTATGGTGTATGAATTCTCCAATCTAAAATATATCGTCCAATTAAACAGCCAATGAAACGAATTTGTATAAGTATTAATTTTTCCTTCATAAATACGTTCATCATACATACATACATACACATACGTATATACATATATACATACATACGTGTATATATACATATGTATATATATATATATATTTCTCTCTCTCTCTCTCTCTCTCTCTCTTTCTTTCTTTCTTTCTTCTTATTTCGCTCGAAACTTATAAAGTGATAGATAATTTCTAATGGCAATACTCGGAAGAAATTTGTCGGAGGAAAAGTTTGCGAACGATTCTATTCGATTATATCGATCGATTCTATTTCTTTTCTTCAGTGTCCCTACGATAGAAATAAATATCCTCTTTTCGTCGGTTAAAACAAATAAAGCGAACTCATTTAAGCGAAATGAAGTCGCTTCTTCGTCTAATAAAAATATTACGGTTTCGAGACGGATCTTTCTTATCGCGATAGATATTACTTATAGCAGACGTTGTATCTATCTTAAATTTGTTCGTAACATCTAACTTTTGTTGCGCTGTTATAGTTACGGATAGTTTATCACAAAGAATTTCGATTAATTTTGTTATTTTGATTTTTATTAATCTAAAAGAATTCTTTTGAAGTAAATAATGACTAATAAAATACTTCAGAAATGGGGACTTAACATTTAGAATCGAAATATTTTACTCGCGGATAAATAAAATTCGATCGTTCGTTGCGTGATCGAAAGAATTTGATCTTAAAATTTACGATAATTGATTATAAAATCGACGCGACGTTTCGAAGAGAAGTCGATGAAACGGATTACATCTTCTAAACGCATATATTCCACGATTAGAAATTATGACGGATGTCGTATGTTATATTTTTGGAAAAATTTGATTGGCCCAACGATAAAAAGATTAGAAATATTAAAGATCGCACGAAATGAGAGATTCCATTTTTAAACATATTTTATCATTAGAAAATGGAATAGACGATTTGTTATGAATTTAGAACAGTTCGATTTTACAAAACGGGTAAAAAACATTTGAAACATTAATGATTATAGGAATTTAGTCGAAAGACACGTTCTATTTTCTAACATATTTGTTTCTATTATTAAATAGAATCGATCGTTTCTTACATATTCCTAACGATTTGATTTCACAAGTGATAAAAAAAGATTTGAAATTATAATAATTATTCGAATAATATGTTGAAAAATGCGCAATATCTTTCCGTTATGTTTTATCATTCGAAAATAAAACAGATTAGAAAGTTTAAATTAATATATATATATATATATATATATATATATATATATATATATATATATGTGTGTGTGTGTGTGTATATATATATGTATTTTATATATTTATAGGGGATATTTCATAAATTGAAAAATATGATAGATCGTATAGAAAGTTTAATTGAGATATTATACAAGAACAATAAGATTATAAAATTGGGCAAGAAGTTTTGAAATTGGGGATGATGGTACGAATACGTTAAGAGAGAGAGAGAGAGAGAGAGAGAGAGAGAGAGAGAGAGAGAGAGAGAGAGAAGGAGACACGTCGGCCTCTTGTTAGTAAAATCACGTGAAAGGCGTAATCTCGTACCTACGTCGTTCAATCTCCCAATCTGTCCCTTTAACTTGATCCGAGTAGTCGTAAATCTTTCACAGTTGCGATTTCGTTAAATCGCCTTATCAAACTCGCACGCCGTTAACCCTTTTACGAGAGAATTACGATCTAATTCTCGTTCTAACGACTTCTATGCAATTTCATATATGCGAAATTTCGATGAGAAAGAAAGAAAAAAAAAAAAAAAAAAAAAAGAAAAGAAAATGGGAGAAACAAAAAAAAAAAGGGAAAAATGAAGAAGAATATACAACGTTAATTAATTAATATTAACGCAAGTATTTATTTTTTTATTTTTTTTAATATTAATTTTTATCATCTTTTAATAAAAAAAAAAAATAATAATGTGTGTGTGTGTGTTCGAGTATAGTCGGACGTAATAAATGTTAATGATAGATAATCGATATCTCGTTTATCGATAACAAGTGCGACGTTAAACAGATTCCTACGTTTGATTCGAAACGAAAAATTATTTTACGTACGAACGAGATTTTCAGTCGAGGCAAATAATATCGTAAAGACATTAACTTCTATACGAGATATACGAAATAATTCCTGCCTATTCCTCCCTCCGGCCCCGCCTCCGCCCCCCAACATCCCACCCAACAACAACATGCCCCGTATATTCGATTTCATCGACGATTGCTAATCTGGAAAAGAGGGACGCGGAAGTTAAACTATATCGAAGAGAGCTTTCCAAACAGTCGATCGGTCGGGAAAGTTCAATATTCTCGATATTAATACAAGTTTTTATCGTAATTAATGATTAATAATTGAGCATTCTATAGAGAAGAGAAATGCATACATACATGGATATGTATATTATTATTATTATTATTATTATTATTCTTTTTTTATAATATCCTTCATTAACGAGTAACAATAGAAAGGCTGGAAGAAATAGAAAAGAGAATGTTCTTTCTTTTTCTATTTCCTTTTTTTTTTTTTTTTTTTTCAACACATCTCCAACTCTCAATTAATTCATGCACAGTTTTTAATTACGATTCAGCCGGGTTCTACGGTTTCGTGATATTTCATTTCGTCTTATGTTTTTTTTTTCTCTTTCTTTCTCGATCTCTCTCTCTCTCTCTCTCTCTCTCTCCGTATCTCTTCTTTCCTTTAGTTTCTCTTTTCGTACTTTCGAAATAATTCGACCGCTTGTGCGGAAAGACGTCTCACGGATAGACTTACTCGAGGAGGAGTCAGTAGAGGGGAGGAGAGGAAAGGATGGGAAAGGTACGATATCATTTTGCAATTGAAAGTTCACGCACGGAATGCTGTCCCATCAAGAGGCTAACAGCCGCGAAATGAAATTTTGTACCATGGTTTGTACCGGTCACCGCCTGTGCGAGAATTTTTCCGACGTAACGTGCTTGACCGCGAAGACCTCGGCGAAGAAAGAGAATGAGGATGAAAACAGAGAGAAAGATAGAGAGACGTAGAGAGAGAGAGAGAGAGAGAGAGGGAGAGGGAGAGGGAGGGAGAGAAAAAGAAGTAGAGAAAGAGGGAGAGAGAGGGAGAGAGATATAATTGTGACATAGACAGACAGAATCATTATGTTGAAATAATAAGAAAAACGAAATAGTCCAAATTAATGTTTGCGTGAAGAAAATTTACGGCTTAATGATCGTTTCTACTGTAATTTTTGGTATAATCGATCTAAATGAAAGTAGATAATAACGAATGTAACGAATATAGGTTTTTGATACTCCTCTAGATAGAGTGAGAAAGGGATTATTGAGGCACAGCTAAACAGTATCATTATGTCCGAATGATAAGTAAAAAAGAAATAATCAAAATTAATGTATGTGTGAACAAAATTTGCGGCTTCTATTGGAAATTGTTATGATTTAATTTTCTATAATCGATCTACATGAAAATAGATAATAACGAACGTAACGAATATATATTTTGATTTTATCATTTCTACTCTCCTCTATCCTCCCCCTCCTCTTTTCTCGCTCCTTCACTATTTTTATATAATTATATATATATCTCTCTCTGTAATCTCTCCTTCTGTCTTAAAAGTAAACAAAATAAAAAAATAAATAAATAAAAAAGAGGAACACGCGGACTAAAAGTTTCTACGTGGGCCAAAAATTGCCAGATAATTTTAAAAATCGAATACACGACGTAACTGAGCGTACATTTTACGTTAAGTTTGAATCAGTAATTCCAAATTTCCTCGCGTTCGTCGGTAAGAAAATTTCGATAAATATCGTTTAACAATATTCCATAACGATACATTATAATCTTAAGCACCCTTTTATTATCCGATACGTGTGACAATTAAATTCTATATTAAATAGGTCGATCAATTTTGTAAAATACGATAAAACGTTTAAGTATTAACTTAAGCTTATTTTATGCATATATATATATATATATATATATATATATATATATTAATTTCTATTATAATATTTAATATTTATCAAAACCATTAAAATACACGATTTACATATCCATTAAACCACACACATATACTTCAATATTAACAATTAATACTTCTCGAATCCTCCAACATTTTCAACATTGAAATTATTAGCAAAAAAAAAAAAAAAAAAAAGAAACGAAACAAAAAGTTAACAAACTCGAAATTACGAAACATCTCAACTACTATTAAAGCTCCTTCGTAAGATTGCGAATAAAAAAAAAAAGAAGTTATATAAATAAAGTGGAAAAATACACATATACGTACATCATACATATGTATATACGTATACATAGATATATACGTAAGTATATGTATGTGTATATATATATATATATATTTACACATACATATAGAGTGTTCGCGATCGAAAAAATACAAGCAAAACGCGCGTCATCGCTTTTCGTAATATCGGGAATCTCCATACGGATTCGAGGAGTAAGAGAAGAATGCAGTACGAAGGAAGAAAGAGAAGGAGGACGAGAACGAGGACGAGGATGATGAGGAGGTGGTGTAGGAATAGGAGGGGAAAGAGGAGGAGGAGAGAACTTTCGATGTTCGAGCTCGATCCCGCGAGGGCTTACCAAACAAATCCTCCGTGGCATCGTTCCACGGATGGATAACGTCGATCACTGGGATTTCTCTTACGATGGCTCAGAGACGCGCTTTGAACGAAAAAATAAAGAGTTAGGAGGAGAGAGAGAGAGAGAGAGAGAGAGAGAGAGAGAGAGAGAGAGAGAGAGAAGGTTAAAAGAAAAGAAAAAAAAATCGGTCAGACAACATGGTACTAGCGTCTATCTGAAAAATGAGAGAAACTAAGGATGGCAAGAATAAGTATGTGTATCTCTGTGTGTGTACCTGTGTATGTGTAAGTGTGTGTGTGTGTGTGTGTGTGTGTGTGTGTGTGTGTGTGTGTGTGTGTGTGTGTGTAACATCAGCCAAAAAAAGAGGCTTCTTCTTTTCTTCTTATTCGCGTCACGAAAGCCGACCAGGCAAAGCCATGGTAGATCCTTCGGAGTCCTCCCGTCGTTAGAACCATCGATTCACCGTCACGACGTATTCGTGAGCGCGTTTTAAAATGAGATATCGGAGGAAATTGCCTAGAGTAGGACGA
The DNA here is from genome assembly GCA_911387685.1 of Dolichovespula media. NCBI lineage: Eukaryota > Metazoa > Arthropoda > Insecta > Hymenoptera > Vespidae > Dolichovespula > Dolichovespula media. The sequence goes on from OU426870.1 coordinate 3,757,610, forward strand.
CACACGGATGTTTCAACCGGTTTAAGGATCTGAAGATCGACCATGCCTTCGTTCTAGTTATTGTCACTTAATATATCTCTACAGGACGAATCTTTTATCCTAGTTTTTCTCTCTTGCGCGAATCTTCTCTCTCTCTCTCTATCTCTCTCTCTCTCTCTCTCTCTCTCTCTATCCATCTCTCTTTGTTCGTTTTTTTCTTCTATTCTTTCTCTCTCTTTTTACTTTCTTTCTTTCCGTTTTTTCTTTTTTTTTTTTATTTCTTTAAAGACGCGATAAACTAAATTAGACTATATACCGTGTGTACGCGTGTACGGGCTCTTGTTTGTGTATGGCCACGTGTTATCATAAAGAAAAAAAAAAAAAAAAAAAAAAAAAATTACGTCGATGCTATCGTAGGTGAAATCGTATCCGAGTATTTTTTATTTGTTTTGTCTTTTCCTTTTTATCTTGGAAATAAATGAGACGTGAAAATTCGATTTATTCGTTATGTTTAATGTCGTTGCTTGATATTAAAAGGAAAGTGAGATGACACGAGAATAGACGAGATCAGACGAGTGAATTAATTTTTTTTTTTAGGATCATTGCAAATAACGTCGCAATAGTTTGAACAAATACATTCCATGTATCACTTTATAGAGTTTATTATATTATTTTATTTTGGAAAATAAATCAGAAGGATATACTCGATTAAAAGTGTTCGCGTTATATTAATTGACATCAGATAGATATTAATTATTTACGACGATTTATAGTAATAATGATCTTAATTATGGCAAATCCTATTTGTCACATTTTACGTATTTTATCGAATGGTGTATTAATTTATCAGTTTTTTTTTTTTTTTCCTTATAAAACAAGAACGAACAAGAAATTCGATCAATAAGGTTGATTATCATCATTTAATTACGAAGGGAATATCATCAAAAATTTACTTTTTACGATAATCGCGCACAACATAAAGACAATTAATTTTAATCAACCTTAATATAATCAAGCTAATTAATAAATGAACGACAAAATAAAATAAAATTATTACGAGAATAATCTTCCTGTCGTCATAATCGATATTAAAAACATTTCAATATCTCTTTCAATACGAGTAAATTTGTACATTCGAAAAAAGCAAAAGAGAAAGGAAAAACAAAAAGAAAAAGAAAAACATCGAAGACGTTGCAACGATCTTCCCACAACGAGGAAACACGAAGCATGTTCAAGAATAAAAAACACGATAAAATTGTGATAATTGTTTTCTATCGTGAACAAATTCTAAATAGGGTCGGGGTGGGTGGCGAGTGGGTGCAAGGGGATAGGGGAGGAGTAAAAAACGAAAGAAAGAAGAAGAAACAAATATTCTCATGATAAAGTGACCAATAAAGGCGATACCCAACGATCACGTACAGGTGAGATATCTCAAAAAATTCATATATCGATTTCGTTCCACCTCTTTCTCTCTCTCTCTCAAAAAAAAAAGAAAAAATATATAAAAAGGAGGAAAAGAAAAAACTGCCCCTCAGAAAAAAAAAAAAAAAAAAAAAAGAAAAGAAAAGAAAAAAATAAAATAAATAAAGAAGAAACCTCACCTTCGGCGGCGTTACGACGTTTCGTCCCTCCTTTTTTTTTTCTGGACTTATGTAACAAGAATTACGAGAGTAATACTCGGGGATTCGAACGTTCCTCGGGCGGTGGACCGTAGAGAATAAAGAAATGGAAGGGGATAGAACGATGGAGGAGAACAGGATACAGTGAGACCTCGTACGAACGAGCGAGTGAGCGAGGGAAAATAAAAAAAAAAAAAAAACCAGATAGATAGATAGATAGTATTAGAATAATCGAAATTTTATTTAATCGTCCGATACAAATCCGGATTACACTTACCAGGAATTACGAGGAGTACTACTACCACCGCCGCCGTCATTACTATAATACCACTACCACTACTACTATTACTACTACTACTTTGGATTTCGTTCGTGGCAAGTAGAGAGAAGTGTACGAAAGGTCCTTCGACTCGTCTCTTTTCATCTTCTTTATTCACCCTTCCTCATCCTCATTCTCCTTTTACTTTGAGAAAGGGAGGAAGACAGAGAAGAGAGGGTGCGGGTATCGTTGAGGGGGATGAAAATAAAAGATGGAAGAACGTTTTCTCGCGAAGGAAGCTTCGGTTCGAGCTTAAACTCTTCTATCCTACCTACCACCCCCCCCTACCCTACCCTATCCTACCCTATCCTATCCTCTACCCTTCCTTCATCCCTTGGTCTACCTTATTTCTTTTTCCTTCGTTTTCTATCCTTCTCTTTTTCAAGAGAAAGAGAAAGAGAGAGAGAGAGAGAGAGAGAGAGAGAGAGAGAGATAGAGAGATAGAGAGAGTACTGCGCGCACGTGTCGCAGCTTACCGGCGAGAAAAGCTCCAATTTAATTTCGCTCAACGCCTCGAGATGAGGTTATTAACCTTAAAACGGCCGGCACTCGCACCGGCTCATTTGTAAGCGTCCCGACGACGTCGTGCGAGAGGTGAACGCATCGTGACGGAACTCGAAACTTACCCCTCCGCCCCTCCCTCGACCGTGTCCCACCCTCCGAGTTCCACCCCACTACAAAACCGATTCCCTCACCTCGCCAACTTTTTCCCCTGTGTTTTTTATTTCTCTTCTCTTCTCTTCTCTTTTCCTCTCTTCTCTTCTCTACGTTCGTTCGTTCGTTCGTTCGTTCGTTCGTTCGTTCCCTCTCGAAACTATCTCGAATTAACTAACGAAATTTTTAAGCGATTATTGAAAACGAAAGGAAAATAAGAGAAAAAAATGAAGAAAACAACAAGTGGATACATCTTGCGAATTCGTACGAGGATTGAGCCCGTTTACTGCGATCTCGATACTTCGTGTTGCTCGGTGTCGTCGATTTTTTTCTTCCTTTTTTTTTTGCTTTTCTTTCCTTTCTTATTTTTGGGTTCTTTCGTACTGAAAATTAATTTTCTTTGTGATAAATATTTGTTGGAAGTTTTGAACGAATTAATTGGATAAATATTAATCGAGTCCGTGAGTCGGTAGGAAAATTGAATTTTGTATCCGCGGTGTCGATCCTCAAAGGTGACGTTCGTTTCTTCGGTACCTTCGTTTGATCTTTTTTTTTTTTGTGGCTTTTTTTTCAAAATCACGATCAGTATCGATGGAACATTGTTTTATAAATTAATCCAATTCAAGTCGAATGAAGGTTGAATTTCTTCGTTTGCTACGTTGATCCCCAATTTCGAAGATGATCTACGTTCGATGCTACCGAGTTTTATTAAATTTGAAAATTTTTCACGATTATTCATTAGAAACATTAATTAATCAAGTTCGCATTGTGGAAAGTTGAATTTCGTGTTTCCAAATATTGACAGAACACGAAGGTGTTGTTCAACTCGAAGGAAGTTATCGTTACGTCCGTGATCTTATAAAAATTCATGATTAACCGTTTATTAGAATATTGTTGGATTTATTAGTCAAGTAAAAAATCGAAGAAAGTCGAATTTTTAAGCTTCGTTCGACATTGTTCTCTAAGTTATACTTTTACTTAATGAGCCAACTCGAAACTTTCTATTTGAATTAGAATCGAGTACTGAGAATCTTAAGATCAACCTTCGATTCGAACTCAAGAATAGTATCGAACAGTTACTACTTAAAACTTTTGTTATCTCACTTAAAGTTTTTGAACTTAAAAATATTTTATCTGATCTAACGTTACTTCAAATCGTTTGCGTAAACTTAGATTTATTTTTAGACAATAAGCCGTAAGTAATATTATACTTCCTGCAGAGAAACATTACAATTTCGATAATTAATTTAATCAACGCAGCAATTGCATTTAATTCGTAATAAAGAATTAAAACTATTGTTATAAAATATTTCGAAATATTAATTAATACGATACTCCGCTGGTATCGCATCTATCATACTATAATAACGATATTAATATAATTTAACGTAATAAAATAATTCGATACAATTTGCAAAAAGTATGTAATAGCGAATATGGTAGCAGTCTAATTATCGTTTCTATTGTTTCCCTTTAATCGTAATTTAATAATTAATTTAAATTACAATTGCAATACTTACATCGATAGGCACTTCAATTCGATCGTTCAATTCGACATTTACTATAGTTGCCAAGGTATAAAAAAAAAAAAGAAAAAAATAAATAAATAAATAAATAAAAAGCGAAAGCGAAAGAAAAAAGATAGAAGACGACAAACCTCCCCTTAAAAGAATGCATAAAGAAGAAGAAAAGAAAACATTTACAAAAAAAAAGAAAACAAAATAGAGAAGAAGAAGAAGAAAAATCCAAAAAAGGAGTAATCGTTTGACTCGTTAAAAAATATAAAACAGCTGTCCCAGAGAAGCGTGGCCAGACTCTTGAGATTATTTTCCTTGCTCTTTCTTAATTTGACTCGGGCTTTTCGTAACGCCCCACTCTCTCTCTCTCTCTCTCTCTCCTATTCCCCTTTCAACCATTTTCCACTATCCCGAAGTGTACACCATCGTAAGCGGTATTAACGTTGGTAGGGAAAGAGAAGCACGAGAATTGCGGCAAAATTACGAAAGCGTACACGCCGAATGGCTGCATAATTTCATTCCGCGAAAATTAGAGTGCTGGCGATAAACGCGTAAGAGTGCCCCGAAGCAGTGCTGTGAAGAAAAAAAAAAAAAAAAAGAAAACAAGGAATGCGTTAATTAATAAACGATTAGTCGTTCGATGTATTCGATTTTACGGAAAAAATAAAAAAGAAAAATTTTCATTTTCTCCGTGACATCAAGTCCTTATTATTAACCGATACATTAAGAACAATTGATAATAACAATCTTAAATGTCACAAATATAACAATTGTCAATAATAATGTAATATATGATATCAGTGATATCTAATTTTTCTTACTATGTTATTTTAAAACGTAATACTTATAATGTTCAAACGATCGAATAGAAATTATAATATTATATTGTTTAAAAAATTTTTCATCCTACATTCAGATCCAATAAATAAGAATAATCCATAATAATAATAATAATAATAATAATAATAATAATAATAATAATAATAATAATAATAATAATAATAATTTTATCTCATAACTATAATAATTATTCGTAATAATATGTATACATATCTATATATATATATATATTTTAATATTATAACGATCGAATAAAACAGAATGGCGAAGTATTGAACGAATTTTTCCGTTCTAATTATGATCAAATTAAGCATGTTAACTAAAAATGATAATACACAAGTAAACGATCTTATTTCGTAAATACAGATATTCGATAATAACTTTCCTATGATTATTTAAATAAACAGTAACTATATCGTATTAATTTGATCTTTCAACGATCGAAGAAAAATTAACGACGAGTTCCAAAAATAACAAATAAAAAAAAAGTTTTGTCGCAGGTGAGAGCAAAATAGAACGACGAATTTCGGAGAATCAATTAGACCAGCTGACAATAGTCTTATGCTTGGGTAAAGCAATTAGAAAAGATGATTGGTGCAACGTTGGCCTAGCTTGACATTGCATTTAATTCGATCCTGGTAAAAGAAAGGAAGAAAAAAGAAAGAAAAGAAAAAAGGGAAAATCGAAAATGAAGAGATAGGAAGAAAGTGGGACAAACATTAGTGTCTCTCTCTCTCTCTCTCTCTCTCTATATATATATATATATATATATATATATATCTCTCTCTCCCATTTTCTTTCTCTGTCTCTCTTTTTCTCGTTCTCCCTCAGGCGACACTTAATCACGCCATTTTCTGTTGGTACTCGCGAGAAGCTCTTTTGCATCGGTACGAGCTCAGCTTCGAAAACAACGATCAGCGGATATTTTTAATGATTACCGTTGAAAAAAGCTTTTCGATTCGAACCGAACGAGAATTCCAATGAAACGCGGAGTGCATTGATCGAGAGTTGAATTATTCTCCTGTAACGAAATTCTTGTTGAATATTCCATTCTTTTATTTAACGTTTCCTTATAAAATAATACCATATATATATATATATATATATATATATATATATTAATATATATTTACATATAAATGCTTAGTATCGCTATAATAAATGTACGATATTCTTATATTATTAAATATTATATGAAATGTATAATATCGTTATATATTCTTCACGATAATACACTACGTTAAATCCTATAGATAATAATATCATACTAAATGCATAGTAATACTATATTAAATCAACAGTAATGTTATACTAAATGCATAATATTACTATAACATATTAGACGTATAATATCGTTATATTAAATATCGTACGCGATAATATCACGACAAATATTATACATAATGATACTACACTAAACTCGTAGTATCATACAAAATGCATAATATATTTCTATGTCATAATTTTATTTCTATAAAAAATTAATAATACATTAATTATTATACTTACGTAGGTAATATACATGATATACATATATATATATATATATATATATATATATATATATATATATATATTTAATGATTTAATTTATATTTCGTCAAATTCAATTGATATAAATAATTATTTAATTCATTTCAATCAGTAGAAAAATAACATAGAATTGAAATTATTCGACGATAACGATTCACACAGACAAAGATGGATAAACTCGTAATGCTTTTTTGAATGACTATCAGATTCTTATTCTCTTTCTCTCTCTCTTTTTCTCTTTCTCTCTCTCTTTCTCTCTTTCTCTCTCTCTCTCTCTCTCTCTCTCTCTCTCTCTCTCTCTCTCTCTTCCTCGCTTTCTTTTCCAATGTACGATCGAACGAATCTATGCACAAGAATATATGTACTACATACATACACACATATGTAGATATTTACATGCATACATATGTGCTATCTATAGATACCACACATATGTATATAAACACACACACGCGTACACACATATACACATGTAGATACATACAAGCGTAGTATTTTTTGGCAAAGACAGGCGATAAGAAGCAGAACGATAAAAGCGGCCGCTTTTCTTACGGGGAACAAATTTGGGTTATGGAGAAGCGTCGGGATAGGTCGTAAAACAAAAAGAGAGAGAAGTAAAGAAAAAACGAGAGAACAAAAAGGAAAGAAATAAAACGACGACGACGACGACGACGACGACGACGACGACGAAGAAGAAGAAGTAAAAGAAGAAGATGAAGACAAGATAGGACGAGGCAAGTGAAGGGAAGGGAGAAACGGCGAAAAATGGGAGAATAGGTGGAGAAATAGGAAGAGTAGGAAGAGTTGGTGAGAGAGAGAGAGAGAGAGAGAGAGAGAGAGAGAGAGAGAGAGAAGATGGAGGAACGAAAGTTTGGGGGGGATGGGTGGAGGGGAAAAAGCGAAACGATAGAGCTACCGGTTGTGTTTCTACTATGCTTTGGCCCTCTTTACTGACGATTGCCAGAGGATCCCAGAACTCGGCTTTGTGCTAACAACGGAACTGTGGATTTTACACGTACACCCTCTATACATATCTATGTAGATGCGTGAATACATACATACATACATATATACGTACGTACGTACGTATATATGGGATATACATACCTAAATATGTAGGTACTTACATACATACATACAAACATATACATATACATATACATACAACATACATACATACATACATATATATATATATATATATATATATATATATATATATATATACCGGGAATGAGAAGAAGAAAGACAGAGATACACAAATGATAGGAAATGAAACGGGAGAACGCCTACACGATGCTGTTCTGTAGAATTCCGAGCGAGGTAGGTAGGAACGACCCGATCGACAGCTTTTCCCTTCAACTCCCACCCCATCTCACCCCATTATACCTCACCTCAACCCATCCCAACCCATTCTATCCCATCCCATCCCATCCCATCCCATCCCATTCCATCCCATCCTATCCTATCCCCCGTACCTTTCGTTCGCATCTGCCCTTTGTATTTACCCCGTACGCCACAGACCGGAACTCAATGGGATGGTGGATGGCTCTAAGGAAATTGTACGTGTCGTTTGCCGTAAATGGATCATCCGGAACTGGCAGGATAACTCGTTGGGAAGTGTATCGTTCGACGTGAATGATTATGTTTCTCCTTGAGACCTTCTACCAGAGAGGTTCTAACGAAATGATCTATAAGCTCCAATTTTATTTCTCTCTTTTTCTACGTCATCCCCCCTCCCCCACTCCTATTTTCCTCCGACCACCGCTCGCACTCCTCCCCCTCCCCCTTCCCCCATTCCACTTCCATTTCGATCACATGTTATAGATCTTTTATCTTATAGCTCGAGAAAAGATTGACCCGTTGGCTTGTTCGTTCTCCTTCTCTTTTCTTTTTTCTTTCCTATTCATTTTTTATTTTTATTTGTATTTGTATTTTTATTTTTATTTTTATTTTTATTTTTATTCTTTCCAGCGTACGGTGCGTTTCATCATATTCGTGTCATTTGTGCGATTGAACACGATAAAAGATTTTACGATATGAAAACAATGAAAGAGTTATGGTTATTGCGTGACAATAAATATTACGATTATTAAGGAACTATTTGTCGGTATAGTAAGTTGCGTTAATACGATATAGCTAGTTATCGACGATGCTCTCTATAGCTTTGTACGTAACACGATAAAGATTTATGATTACGTAATGGTTTTTGTCACGATGGTAAATCATTCTGTAAAACATTATATATGTGAATAATTTATACGATATTGCTAGGCAGTCACTTCATACTATTACAATTATCTATCATAAATAAATCGAACGAACGAACGATCGATCGAAATGAATTTATATAATAAATAAGTATCACGTGTATATATATATATATATATATATATATATATATATATATATATATATATATATATAATCCTCGCGCTAAATCATTATTAAATTCTTCATTGTATTGGTCGTATAGTTGGAAAAGGTATAAGATGACAAAATCGAAGTGTGTAGTCGAATCGATTTATCCTCGATCTCGAACATATACGATCCTACTGTAATCGTATATGTTTTCAACATGGTTGACGTACATCGTGTAAATAATAGGAATGGAATGGATATGTGACATACTTTGAATATACTGAATGAAGAAATAGTATTCGAGGGAGAAAGAGAATGTGAAGGAGAACGGAAAAGAGAATGAGAAAGAGAAAGAGAAAGAGAGGGAGAGAGAGAGAGAGAGAGAGAGAGAGAAAGAAATAGAAAGAGAGAGAGAGAGACACAGACAGAGACAGAGAGAAATAGAAATAGAGAGAGAAAGAGAGAGAGAGAGAGAGAGAGAGAGAGAGTAGTAGGAAGAGGAAGAGAACAAGAGAGAGACGAAAAAAGAGAGAGAGAAAGAGAGAAATAGAAAGAGAGAGAGAGAGAAAGAAATAGAAAGAGAGAGAGAGAGAGAAGCAGGAAAAGAAAAAGAAAAACAGGGACAGAAAGAAAGATGGGGAAAAAGAAGAAAAGAGAGACAGAAAGAAAGAGAGAGAGAGAGAGAGAGAGAGAGAGAGATACAGGAAAATAAAAATAAAAAGAGGGACAGAAAGAAAGAGGGAGAAAAAGAAGAAGAAAAGAGAGAGAGACAGAGAGAGAGAGAGAGAGAGAGGCGAAACACATCTCCAATAAGAAAATATACGTACGTAAAAGAAGAACGAGGGATGGTAAAACATGCGAAAGACACAGAAAGAGAGAAAGAAAGAAAGAAAGAAAGAAAGAAAGAATGAGGATAGGGGTGCGGAGATGAGGAGGAAAGAGGTGTGGAGGTATGGCGAGGGTGTACGTTCGGGAGTTGCAAGGATGGTCGGGGACACGAGAGAGGTCATGGAAGGACGATTTGAAAACTTTCTCCTTTCGAATTGGCCGGATGCGCTCACCAACTTTCTTCTTTTTCTCGCGTAATGAAATCGCCAAGGAAGAATCAAGGATGCGGAAGTGAACGGTCCTCCGTTGACATCCTTTCACGTCTCTCTCTCTCTCTCTCTCTCTCTATCTATCTATCTATCTATCTATCTATCTATCTATCTATCTCTCTCTGTGTCTGTCTTTTTCTCTATCTTTCTTTGTCTTTCTTGTTTTACTTTTTTCTCTCTTTTTATCCATCTCTCTCTCTCTCTCTCTCTCTCTCACACTCTCACTCTCTCTCTCTCTTTATCTTTCTAGGTGTCTTTTCCAAGGATCTAAGGATTTCAACTACGAGGTCTCTAACCGTTCGTATCGATTCCGTCTAATTGAGAAATTATTCAAAAGGTGTCTTCGAGACGACGTCACGCGGCACGTTCAATCGAACCAATCGGAATCCTTTATTCTTTGCTTTCCCCTCTCGTACGTTCCGACATCATCGATTAGATTCCGTTCGATCTCTCTTATCTAACGTGTTACGAGACACCCGTATGAATTTCGCCGACGCTATCCAGGATAATCGTACGATTTGAAATTGATAAGGTGGAAATGTTTCTTAATTCAATTTTTCCTTCTCATCGATCATCTTCTCGATAATTATCGAATGAAAATTTGTGATCCACCGTTACTGGGATATTATTTAACGAAAATTCGACTCGGTCCGATAAGATATTTTTTATTTTTTCAATATTGCGAGTATGTGGTCGATGATAAAGATAATATTAAATTATACAGTGAAGTGATATATATATATATATATATATATATATATATATAAGATGAAAAACGAATTAATAAAATTTCAATATCAACGCTCTCGACAATTTTCATCTTTCGATTAAATATGATGTAATAATAATAATAATAATAAAAGGAATTAAATAATATAGGAAATTATGTAATATTAACATTTAATTGAATAAAATAAAAGGGAAAGTAAAATATTATAATGTGAACGTTCGACGATCGAATGATATGGAATATAATTCTTTTTTATCGATTAAATATGATTTAATAAAAACAAAAAAAGGAAAAAGAAATAATTAAACATAGAAAAAATAGTAGTAATATCCGAAGTATTAAGAACGAGAATAAAATCGATTAAAATATCATGTGCTGAAGGCATTAATTGAGTAACATATTAAAGTAATAATGAGATACGAAGGAATGAAATGAAAAACAAATTTATAATATTCAAATATGAATGAGAATCGAGTTGATTAAATCCGACATAATAGAAAAAGGAAAATATAAATAAAATAACATAGAAAAATAGAATAATAATAATAATATTGTAAAGATGAAATAAAAAGAAATTAAAAATGTTCAAATATGAATGAAAATAACGTTGATTAAATCCGATATAATAGAGAGAGAAAAAATTATATAATAAAATATATTATCGCATTATAGAGTAATAATAATAATCAAAAGATGAAAAAAGAAAACAAATTTACAAAGTTCAAATATGAATGAGAATAAAGTTGATTAAATCCGGCATAATAGAAGAAAAAAGGAACAAAAATTCAATAACATAGCAAAATAATAACAATAATAATAATAATAATAATAATAATAATAATAATAATAATAATAATATGTGAAAGATAAAATAAAAAAGAACAAACAAAAAGAAGAAAATATTGAAATACGAATAAGAAAGTTCAAATACGAATAAAAATCGATATTGGCCTGACGCGATGAAGAACAGAAGGAACATTGATTAAAGAACGCAAATAAATTAATAACGAAATACAAGGTAATAAAAGAGAATATATAAATAAATAAATAAACAAATCGAACACGAAAATACATCGATATACGAACGTTGTTGTCGATCGTTGATAAACTTTGTTTTTTCCTTGTTCTCTTTTTTTTCTTTTCTTTCTTTTATTCGACCTAAAACTTTCTCATTTCGAAAGGAAAACTTTGGTAAATGATTCTCTCTCAAAAGGATGGATGCAAATCCTGCGTCCTTGTTTCGAGAGTAGTCGCCTACAATTTTAAGCCGTAGTCCGTGCAAGCCCACCTGGGTCTTTCTTTATTAAGCAGCCTCGATTACCGGTAGCCTTTTTCATGGTCTTGACACTTTCAAACGATTTTGAAAAGGCTCCCATGATAAATGGTGCCACGGGAAGGTGCACGAACTAACTCGTCTCGCTTCGGCAGCCGAGCGAGCGCCTTCCACTACTGTCACGTCATTATTTACTCAGGAAAAAGAATAAAAAGGGAGAAAGAGAAAGGGAAAGAGAGACAGAGACATACATAGTGAGACAGAGACAGAGATAAAGAGAGTGAAAGAGAGAGAGAGAGAGAGAGAGAGAGAGAGAGAGAGAGGGGGGGGGGGAGGAAACTCATCTACTCTTCAGTTTTTCTTCTGGTTCATTTCTTTTCTTCTCTTTTCCCTCACTCTCGACGATCTTCGATCAACGAAAAACTTTTCGGAAATGATATTACCGTACTTTCTTGTCTTTTATTCTTCTTAAGAAAAAAAAAAAAAAAAAAAAAAAGACAAGAAATAATATAAAATAAAATAAAGAAAGGTAAGCAAGAGAACGATTCCTTTTCTTTTTCTTTCTTTTTCCTTTTTTCTCTTTCTTTGCATTTTATTTTTTTATCTCTTCCTACTCTTTTCTTTCGTTTCAAAAGCCAATCCCGCAACTGTCAGCAAACATTTGAATCTTGCTTATCAAGAGATTATTAATGAATCATTGTTATTAATAATGTATCAAGTGACGACTTTGAATTTGACGAAAATTTTAATCGCACTTCGAACGTAGTATCTTCGAACTTTAAACCATTGACTCAAGTGGCAACGATAAATTTTCTTAACAAAAAGGTATTGTTTGTAAAACGTAGGTAAATGGAAAATCTTCGGCGAACTTTAGTATTAAGCTAAAATTAAATTTATCGCTAATTTAATAAGCTTCCCGAAACTTCGATATAACGTTCGTCGTATTAAAACGTAAATATTGAATTTCATTTGCGATAAGAACAAAGAAAAGAGATCCGAATTAGAAATTTTCGTTAAGGAATTGACAAACTTGAAATAACGAAATTAAATTACACTTGGACGCGAAGTTTATTGCGAAACGAACGTTTTAGAATATAGTTGGACAACATCGATGATCGAATGTATCAATGGAATAAAATTCAATAACCGACATATTGTTTTGTTAATTGATTATTTATTTAGGATTACTGTGTATATAACAACGATAACGGTACTCACTTAATTCCATTTATTTTTTTTCTTTTCTCTTTTTTTTTTCTTTTTGTTTCGTTTCTCTTTTTTTCCATACGTCAAATCCAACGCTGATTCGTCCGGAATTAAATCGACCGGAGGACGATCCGGATACACGCATACGCTTATAGACCGATACACACATATCTAGATTATTTTCATTCGATCACACGGGTAATCATCAACGGCCGAATAATCGTAAAAATTCGATTTGAAAATCGCAATTCGTTAATCGCAACCGCATCGTACCGTTTCGTTCTCGCTTACGGTTTACTTCCATATTTTTGCAGAGCTTTTCGATGAAATTAATTCTATTTTTCCGATTCTTCATTTTCTCTCTTTCGCTTATATACCGAACGGTATAACGAACTGAAAAAAAAAAGGAAAAAAACAAATATATAAATATATATATATACACACACGTATACGTAAAGTATACGCAAGTGTGTGTGTGTGTGTGTATATATATAAATTTGCATGTATATGTATATGTGCGTATACATAAAACATATACATATATACAAAAATGTCTATTTATTTATATATATATATATATATATATATATATATATATATATATATATATATTATATATCCCATAATCGAAAGTATTAATAGGCATCTAGATGTTTCTATTAATTATAAAGGTGATCATTTGAAACATTTTATGATAAAAAATATAATTTTGTTTCTGTGTTATCAATTAATAAAAAGTGAAAAATAAGTAAATAAAAATTTGTTGGTTATCCATGAGGTTATAAGCATTGATCTTATTGCCAGTTATTTTGGATCACTTTATACGTGTATATATACATGTATATATATATATATATATATATATATATATATATATATATATATATATATATATATTTATATGTATGTATACATATATACATACAACTATCTATCTCGAAAATGCAACAACAGAAACTCGATCGAATAAGTTTAGATTATACTCCCCGCTTGTTAGAACGCAACACTAGCCTGTATTAATTTTATATAACGATATTGTTTATAAAATGTTTCGTCGACAATGCAATTCTCCCGTACGCAAGTCTTCTAATTCGACGATAGAAGAAAAAAAAAGAAATTATACAAAAACAACAATAATAATAAAAAAAAAAGAAGAATAGAACGATTTCGACGCTCGTGGAACGTGTATAGAAAAAATACATGTTATTCTTTTTCTTTATTCTTTTTTTCTTCGTTTTATTCTATTTATTTATTTTGACATATTTTTTCAAACTTTCATCAGTTTTTTGTCTTTCTTTTTTTTCCTTTTTCTTATAGGCACCTATAGAAAATTCTATTAATTAATTATTGAAAAATTTAAATACTTTATTTTGAGAGTGTCAATATTTATTATAGCGAATGTTAACGAGCCATTGACATTTAACATACACACACACACACACACACAAATTCGAATTTATTCGCGATATTTGAAATTATCATCTAATTGAACTTTTGAATTATAGTTATCTTCCTATATTACTCAACAATTAATTGTTTTGTTATTAATATCTTACGTATACACTTACGTAACAGATATATTCTCGAAACAATTCAAAAATAAATCTATTTAACATTTATTGAAAGTTGTTGAAAGAAATATTCGTTGGCATACTTACTAATTAAACTTTAATTATATCCAGTCAAGGTTATTGGAGATAAAAATAAAATCGAATACTATTTGCATTTAATTTAAAGAGGGAGAGAGAGAGAGAGAGAGAGAGAGAGAATGAAGGCAACATGTTTATGAAATATATTTACTGGTAATGCCTAACTATAATATATGAAAAAAAATTGTCTCTTTTAATTTTACATTTCCTCTTCCTCCTCCTATCCACCCCTCAGCTCCCGAAAAAGGAAAAATAAATAAATAAATAAAACCAATTAAATGTGAAATATTAATAAACTTCCCAACCGCGAAAGCTATTTATTATTATTATTATTATTATTATTATTTTTTTTTTTAATTGATCATCACACTGTCACAAAATTTTAATGACTCAAAGAGAAATATTGAAAATGATTTCGTACTTTATCAAATATCTTTCGAATTTACGGACATGATGTAATGTGATTATATATACATACGTATATATAATACATAACCATAGCGATTAGTTCAATAAATCTTCTCGAGATATGTTCCGAGTAATTTTGACATTTTATCAAAAAAAAAAAAAAAAAAAAAAAAAAGCGAGAAAGAAAAAATAAAGAAGTAAAAAAAGACAATAAACGTGAAACATTAATGATCCATCTGGCCGTTAAATCTATCCATTTCTTTTATTCCATTAAAATTGATTACCGTGATAATACAAAATTATTAAAAATGAGATAGAGAAATCAAAGCAAAAGGAGAATGTTCTTTTCAAATAACGATCGAAAATTGACGAACGCGACGAAATAACGTGCAATATATCAACGCTGATTGATTTAGATCTCTTAAATCACGGAATATTATTTCTTTGAAATTTTTCCTTGTATAATGAAAAGAGAAAAAAGGAAAGAAAAAAGAAAAGAAAAGAAAAGAAAAATGTTTTCCCTCCCTCCCTTCTCCCTCCTCCCTTCTCTCTCTCTCTCTCTCTCTCTCTCTCTCTGTATCTCCGTTTCTCTCTATCTCTATCTAGATCACGCAAGCAAAGCGAAGGTAACAAAAAAAAAAAAAAAAAGAAGAGAGAGAGAGAAAAAGAAAGAAGGAAGTGTGGGGAGCTCGTTCTCGTAGAAGAAAAGAAACATGGATCTGGGTGAATCGAAAATTGAATGTCAGCTTCCGGTATCCTAGGCTTATCCTAAATACACGGACGGTTAAGCGAACGTGAAGAGCCATTCTAGCGCGCTCGCGTACTTACGTCTATGCTTCTGCTCACGGGTCATATAACGCGCTACGCGAGAGAAAGAGAGAAAGAGAGAAAGAGCGAAAGAGAGAGAGAGAGAGAGAGAGAGAGAGAGAGAGAAAGCGAGAGAGAGAGAGAGATCCTACACAGGGTTCAGCTAGACAGTGAGAAAGAAAAGAGGGAGAGAGTTGAAAACAGGGTGAGTTAAAGGGGGTGGGTGGAGAGAGAAGGGTAGGAGGGTGTTTCGAAGCCTTAGCACGGTATCTCTCTCTTTGCCAAGCCATTTCATCTTGCTCGATGCCCTTTGACCTTACCTTTCGTTCCTTGCCTCTTTGCTTGGGAACATGACATACACATACAAACACACACACACACACACACACACACACACACACACACATATTAAGAAGTACATATAAACGATGACACAAATACACAAAAGAGAAACTACGGTGTCTCTCCGTACGTATAGGTATACGTATATGTATGTGTGTATGTATGTATATACTTACGTATACCAACAGACATAAGAGGTTGCAAGTTGCTTTCTACCCTAAATGCTAATAACAAAAAGTTCAACCGTATGCTCTACCGAAGAGTTTGTTCGTGGATAATGAAACGGATTAATCAGATGGCGTTTACTTGCGATTGTGTTTTTTGTGATGATGGTGATGGCGATGATGGTGATGGTAGTAGCGGTGGCGGTGGTGGGGTACGGGGAACGGTATTGCGACGAGAACGATACTTTCTATTTTATCCTTTCTCCCTTTCTTCCTCTTTCTTTTATTTTCGTATCTTAGCTCCGGGATTTTACCCTATTTTGTTATCATGCCATTGTCTCTTTCGGCGGATCTCATTTTCTGATGAAAGTGAAATTTTGTCTAATCGAACTGTTCGTACGGGATTCTATTTTGTTTTTCTCTTCGTTTTCAATTAACGAGTTCACGTTATATCTTCGTTGCTCAATCTCTCTCTCTCTCTCTCTCTCTCTCTCTCTCTCTCTCTCTCTTTTGCTGAAACAATGCATAATGTAATTATCTCGTCGAATGATTTGAGATTTCTTCGTTCGTATTTTTAGAGATTTTTTTTTTTTTTTATATATATATATACGTAATCCATGAGTCATAGAATTTTAGAAAGAGTAAGAGAGAAAAAGATAGATAGATAGAGAGAGAGAGAGAGAGAGAGAGAGAGAGAGAGACTTCTCAGTGAGTTAAATCCGATTCCTAAAGCTATCACGTTCAGCCAGGATTTATATTAATAGCTTTGAAATTTCTTATATCTTATTTACTCGTTCCTCGTAGATAACCCGTAACTCGTGAGCTAATTTAACGATCCCGATGACTTTATCGAGCATCATAAACGTTTCAGACGCAAATACCGAATTCTTCGAACATTAAGTACTTATCTCTCTACGCTTCGACTTTAATGGATTGATCTAGTAAAGTTCGCCGAGTTTTCCCTGAGTTCCGTACTTTCCGTAAGCTTTAAGGTCTCTCTCCAATCCCTTCCATCCCTTCCTCTCCCTTACCCACCCTTTCCGCCCTCCCCCCCTCTCACCCTACCAAACTTTCGAAAGTACTAAATTTCATTTCGAACGAACTTAGGATAGCAAGGGTTGATAATTTTTTTCTTTTCCTCTTTTCCCCTTCCTTCTTTTTCTTTTCCTTTTTTTTTTATTTTGTTTCTTTTTTTTTTTTCTTATATTTTTTTGTTGGTGTTCTCTCCTAACACCGTAGTGGTAGTAACATCGTAGAGATTTCTCTGACGATAATTCTCACCTGGATAATCAAGAATGACACGGCTGTACTAAGGAAGAAAAGAAAAAGAAAAGGAGAACATTGGACGACTACAATATTCTCGATTTTATCGAAATATATCTGTACTCCTACAGAAAAAAGGAAGAAGGGAAAATGTTGACCTTATAATTATATTCTTCCAGGTAAGTATTGAACGTATGTATGTAGTTAGAATTTAAATGGCTATTGGACAAATGTATAAATTGAATTATCGAATGAATTGATTTTATTTGTACACAAAGTAGATATAGAACGATTGACCTCGGCGGAATCATTGATATTTCCTCTGGAAGATAAACAATGGTTTGTAAAAATTGCAAAAGTCTATTGGTGTCCTATCGGTGATATGGGTACAACAAAACAAAACAAAAGAAAATAATAATAATAATAATAAACAAATGCGAAGAAATAAGTAGATTTCGAGTGTTACGTTTAACGATAGTTGAATTTTTTTTATACAAGAAAAAGGAGCAAAAAGAACAAGAATATCTAGTAAAAATAAATAATTGGGATTGGAAAATAAAAAACAACGAACGAATACAAATAAACTAGAATTTCGATGAATTGGATTTCGATTGGAGATGAATTGTAGACATCGAGTTTTACGTTACAACGTTTCGCGAATTTTACATAGGAAAAGAAGAAAAAAAAAAGGAAAAACACGCACACACACGAGAATAATTAATAAAAATAAATAATTTGGATTGGAAAATAAAACTACGACGAACGAATGCAAATAAACTAGAACGTTGATGGAATAGATTTCGAGCGTTACACGTTCCAACGATTTCCGAATTCTTTATAGAAGAAGAAGAAGAAGAAGAAGAAGAAGAAGCAAAAAAGAAAACAAAAAGTAAAAAGGAAAAATAAATAGGAAGGAGAGGGAACGAAAAAAAAGAGGGAAACAAGAATAACAATAAAAGAGGATAACACTTGAGCGATGTCATAGAGATGAAAAATACGTGAGCTATCATTTTTTGTTCCCTTTTTCCGCGGCAATACGAAAAAAAAAAAAGGAAGGGATGACGGTGACAGTGGTGGTGGTAGTAGTGGTGGTGGTGGTGGTGGTGGTGGTGGTGGTGGTGGTAGTGGTGGTGGTTGTGGCGGTAATGGTGGAGGAAGGGACGATGCGACTCGCGTTGACGTGTGCCACGACTTTACCTTGCTTTTCTCCTAGCATACAGAAAGATATTTTCTGGTTCGTCGTTCGCGCCGTTGGCGTTCTGTTACATAGGTGTAAAAATCACTTTGAAGGCAGGAAGTGGCTTGTCTCAATTACGCGAGACCGAGCCGGCTTCCGTGTTCCTGTCTCTCAATGTCTCTTTCTCTCTCTCTCTCTCTCTCTCTCTCGTTCTTTCTGAGAGTAGGACAAAAATGAGAAAATAGAGAAAACAAGAGAGAGAGAGAGAGAGAGAGAGAGAGAGAGAGAGAGAAAGAGATAAAACGAGACCTTCCAAGCCCCGTTGTACCTTTCAACGTTACCGTAACTCATCATCGCAGGGTCGCATTTACATACGTAAACCCCGGTTCTTCCTTCCGCGTGTCGGGTCCCGTCAGCCCTTCCCCTCCTCCCTCCCCCTCCCCTCCTAACCCATCTACCCCACACCTCCAACCTCAATCCTAGCAACCTCAACCAAGCTAACCCTCTACTACGTGTGCCATGTACGAGTGTAAATACTCGCATACATATGCAAATGCTTCATCGTACCGGTATTTACCTAAGTACACTCTCTCGTTGCGTGTCCATGAATAAATGTGCTCATTCGTATGTAGCAGATCTTCTTTCTCTCTCTCTCTCTCCCTCCCTCCCTCCCTCCCTCCCTCCCTCTCTCTCTCTCTCTCTCTCTCTCTCTCTCTGCCCTCCTCCTCACTCCCTCTCTATCACTCCGTCTCTGTCTCCGCCCCTCTGTCTCGATCCGTCCCAATATCCGCATCTATCTCTCTTCATCTTTCTCTTGCCGTATTTTCCCCTTTCTTTCCTTCTTTCCTCTTTCCCCTCTTCTTTCTTTTTATTATTTTCTCCCTTTTTGTCCTTTCCTTTTTTTTTTTTTTTTTTTTTTTTTTTTTTTTCATATTCCTTCCAGGCTCCGTCGTTTATGTTAGCGACGACGAAAGAGGAACCTACACTGACCACTGTGTTTTGACTTCGTTTCTCATTTTCTTCCAACGTTATCATAGACGTCGTCGATTGTTGTTATCAACGATTGTTCTTCTCCCCTCCCCCTCTATACGCTTCTTCTTCTTCTTTTTTTTTTGTTTTTAATTAATTCTTCGAACGAGCTCTCGGTTATTAAATTCGTTCTACACGAAATTGAAACGTACGAAAGATTAGCAATCGAACCGTACGATTCTACGGGGTTTTGTTTTTTTTTTTTTAATATTTGACAATTTTTCTTTTCTTTATTTTTATTTTTAATTTTAACAACGATCCAACGGGGAAAAGTATTATCTTACGGGGTATATGTCTATAAATTTGTTTGCGTTCGAGAAGATATTTACTTTTGAGAAATAAAATAATATAGATTTAGAAATGCGTATTATTGTTGGCTTGTGAATCTATCTATAATTACCAATTGAGAAGTTAAAATTACGATAGAAAAAGAAAACAATTTAATTTACATCGTAGACGTGCACGTATATTAAACTCATATGTATGCATGGAAATTTCTATAAACCTGTACGTGTATATATCTCTGAGAAAGTTTTATTATCGTTCGTTCGTGAATCTTTCTGAAACTTATAATTAAAAAAAGAAAAAAGGAAAACAAAAAGAGAAAAAAGGAAAAAAATATTTCTTCTTTCTAAGTAATTACACCGATAAGATACATCATCTATAATACGTATATATTACACATGTCACACGTATAGATACATATCTTTGTACATATATCTATATATAACATATACTTAAGCGTACTGTAATCTTTCACCAATGTGTCCATTAATAATAATAAAAAGAAACAACAAAAAAAAAGTAATTAGAAATAGGAAAAAAGAGAAGATTTCTTTAATTTCTAAATTACGCATAATCTAACATTAACGCATAACAAACGCGTAAAATCACGAGTGCACATATGTAAACTGACTAATTTGTTTAGATATGTACATGTATAATATATGTATATATATATATATATATATATATATATATATATATATATATATATACTTTTCTATACATAAATGAAATGACTCGTGATTCGACTATTTTCGTTAAAGCTAAAGACGAAGCAAACATTCATCGAGATTAGTAAATCCTTTGGTATAATTTCTCGCAGTGCTACTAGCTTATGGACTGCTAATTTCAATTTCTCCAAGCAAGCAGAAGGATTAATCTGCGTCTACGACGAGCACGCAGCAAAACGAATCACAGAACACGAGGGTTCTGGTTATCTACCCAGTTGGATTAATATCTCCCTCTCCTCCCTCTCCTCTCCTCTCTCCCTCTCTCGCTCTCACTGAAATCCTCTCAAGAAACTAGCAACGCGAGACTGTTGAACGCGAACTCTCAACGTTCAAGTAATACCCCTTTTTTCTATTTTCTTTTTCTCCTCTTTTTATTCCCCCCCCCTTTTTTCTTTTTTAATTTTTTTGTTCTACATTTTCCTTTCTTCTTCCATTTCTTTTTTCTTCCTAACGAGCTACAAGCTTGAGGTTTGACGTTTAAAAGGAATTCCGATGGTAGTATAGGTTAGATAATGCGTCTATTTTTTCTTTTATATCCCTTCTATGGTTAATTAAAAATATATTTTCATATCTCTCGGGGTCCCTTCCGTTAGTCCATCATCATCGTCCTCCTTTCCTATGTTTTAAAAAGATTTGCAAAGAGGTAAGAAAAAGTGGTGGTTACTCGAGAAATATATTGGATGGGTGTACCCTACATACACTTGTATGTGTATGTGTGTATATATATATATATATATATATATATATATATAATATATTATATAGGTATAGAGAGAGAATCTAGACAGTACCAAGCATGAATCGTTCTCCGTTCCGCAAATGAATAATAATTTCGAATGAACGAGAATTTATGAATGCGATGATGAGATAGGTGGGTTTAAACGAAACTGAACTCGAATGGTCTCGAAGAGATAACGAACAAATCTGAAACGTGCTCTAACTATAAAAATCCTACGATGTTCTTCTTCAAACGTTTCTTCCTTTCTTTTATATACAAATGAACAAACGAACGAACGAAATAAAAACGAAAAGAAACGAAATGAATGAATGAACGAATGAACGGATAGATGGTTGAATGAATTGTTCGAAATCGGGTCGTCGTTTTTTTATTAAACATACAAAAATTCTTTTTATCTCTCTCTCTCTCTCTCTCTCTCTTTGTCT
>OU426870.1:3784756-3794756 GCA_911387685.1 Dolichovespula media
ACATACTAGCTGACTTTTTTTCGTGAAAATTCATTCGACCTTTATCGACCTCGTCGTTCTATCCTCCTTCTAGCTCGTCGTCGCGCCGGGGACTTAATAATAACCAAAATTTATCTACCGGCGGCTTGGCGAACCACCTTCGTGGCATCGCTCCGGGTTTAGTACGTCTTGCTAAGGGGCGAAGGATATGATGAACCGTTCCATGGAATAAGAAGAAGAAAAAGGGAGAGAGACGGAGAGAAAGAGAAAGAGAGAGAGAGAGAGAGAGAGAGAGAGAGAGAAAGAGGTCGAAAGGAAAGGTGAAGTATCGCTCTATCGTGAGAAGGATATTAAAAAGAAAGAGAGAGAGAGAGAGAGAGAGAGAGAGAGAGAGAGAGAGAGAGAGAGGAAAGATGAACTTATAAGATAAAAAAAGAAGAAACTATGGATGATATCCATCTTAAAATAAGTTATAAAGGAAAAAGAAAATTACAAACCGATATTATCGATTATCTCTGTTTTCTTTCTATTTTTAATTCATTTATTCGTTTATTCATTCGTTCATTCATTCATTCATTCATTTATTTATTTATTTATTTATTTATTTATTTATGGAATGCGTAAAGCGCATTATGCTTAAAAGCATACGCATTAAGCGTATAATGGTAAGTGTAAAGTAAATGGTTATAATTTATCGAGTATAAGATCGATTGTTACCGAGAAGATTTTGTTATAACGAAATAGGAAATATTGTTAAAGGTGGATGAAACCTCGTGTTATAGTAATTAATCGTACGAAAGAGGGAACGAACACGATTATCTTGCATACAATGAGGTTCACGATTAAATATGCTATCGGATTGAAATTACGTTGTCGAGGTCGAATGTTCTCCGAAACGAATTCATGGTATAATCTTATCGTAACTCAATTTTTTTTCGTTTATTTTTTTCTTTTCTTTCTTTTCCGTTAAACGTCCGTTAGAAATTATATCCATACGTAATCGTGAAAATTGTAATATTAGTATTATAACGATATAATTATAATGTATCGAAACGACGTATACTGTTGCTTTGATAGAAGTAACATTAGAACGATCGAATATTAAGTTTATTATATATTTTATTATATAAATAATATGTAATAAAATCTTAAGTAATGATTAGTGGATGAAACGAATGGTAATTTAAAAAAAAAAAAAAATACAGATTTGCGAGTATAAATTCGATTAGAGTTCTAAGTTTATATAAATTTTGTTATGAGGGATGCAATTTTTATACCATTGACGCGAACTTAATTAAAAGCCTGATGTAATTTTTTTATAAGTACTTGTAAAAGTACTTACGTATAAATTATAAATCAATTATAACGAAAAGTTTACGCGAATAACTGAATCAAATTAGGGGAGCACAAAATTTTTCGTGTATTTTCAAACGGAATAGATATGTGTGTGAACGATCTTAACTCACGAAAGTATTATACATTCGCGTATAAGTGCGAGAGATTCGTTCGTCGAAAGATCTTGAATAAAAAGACAGAGAGAGAAAGATAGATAGATAGATAGATAGAGAGAGAGAGAGAGAGAGAGAGAGAAATTCATCGAAAGGAACGAGTCGTACGTAATATTCTCGTGTCGTGATTTTTCAAAAAGAGTCAGAGATATCAAATAATCGTCATTACTTCAGAAATAGAAAAATAAAGGAATGAAAGAGAGAAAGAGAGAGAGAGAGAGAGAGAGAGAGAGAGAGAAGAAAATTCGATCGAAAAAGACGAAAGGTTTTGGATCGAAGGGTTCCTGCGAACGCGGACCGAATAAACTTTCTTACTTTCTTCCATTCTCTCTTTCTTTATTTCTTTCGTCTTATTCTTTTTACTTTAAAGAAAGAAAATTAATCGGTCCAGAGAAATATGGAATGTCGGAAAAAGAGTGGGATGGAAAAATTGGGAAGAGAAAGAGAGAAATAGAGAGAGAGAGAGAGAGAGAGAGAGAGAGAGAGAGAGAGAGAGAGAAAGTCATAAGAAGATAGGAAGTTAGAGAAAGAGAAAGATAGAATATTGAAGAAGAAAAAATATAAAGAGAGAAGAAGAAAGAGAGAGAGAGAGAGAGAGAGAGAGAGAGAGAATGATAGGGAGATAGAATGTTAGAGAAAGAGAAAGATAGAATATTGGAGTAAAAAGAAGAGAGAGAGAGATAGAGAGAGAGAGAGAGAGAGAGAGAGAGATATCTAAAACAAGAAAGGGAAAGAAAAAAGGGGACGAAGAAAGGGCAATAAAAACAGGGTAGGAAGAATATTAAAGAGGCAAGTGCTTGAAACGAGCAGGAGTATGGTTGTTCCGAATGAAAAAAGATAGAGAGAGAAAGAGAGAGAAAGAGAGAGAAAGAGAGAGAGACGATATTCGCCAGATCTCTTCTCGTGTTAAGTTTATAAGATACTTGCCTAGCTTTGTGACCACGTATATCTTGTCCCTTGAAATGACGGTAGGGTAATAAAAGCGATAGACACGCGAGCATTAACTCTGTAGATACTTACTAGCGAAGCGAATGAACAAAATAATAAACGGTTGCCTAGTTCAAAATGAAGCTTTTGTGAATGGTACTATCATCTAACTGGACCACTCCAGATTTTGTCTACGATCTTCGAACAAAGTCCCGTTTCTCTCTCCTCTCTCTCTCTCTCTCTCTCTCTCTTTCTCTTTCTTTACATCGTCTCTTCGAGAAAATAACGAAGAGTAGTTGTGAATAATTTTTGTTTAAGATTACAACGACTGGAAAATGAAATCTTTCGATTTTACTCAATTTATAAATGATCTCTTTACTCTCTCTCTCTCTCTCTATCTATCTATCTATCTATCTATCTAACTATCTATCTATCTATCTATTTATTAATCTATTTATCCATCTCTCGCGTGGTTACTTTATCATTCACTCGTTCTCATTTCAATTATTTTTCCTACGTACTTACAAATGTTGAGACTCTTTTTGTCTTCTTCGTTATTTTTCTTTTTTTTTTTTTTTTTTAATGGATAGAAATTGGCGTTCACTGTCTGTAATAAGAACTACGTATTAATTAGCTTTTAGAGAAAAGAAAGAATTCATTTTTGAACGGTTAATCGGACAAACATAATAATTATTATATAAGATATACAAGTAATGTACATATGTAACAAGAGCGTTGATGTAACTGTTACGAGTATATTGTTTTCTTTTTTTTTTGTTGTTGTTGTTGTTCTTAAAAGATCAATCTTCTTTCTTCATACGTTCACAATCTTATCTCGTATTTATTTTCACTATGATAATAATACGAACATCCAAGATATTCTCGAATTGTCGAGGAACATCGACACAATGACGAGGATCTAGTTCGAAAACGATATTCATTTATACGTTTGTTTGTTATTTTTTTTTTTTTTGTTCCTTTCGATATATCGATATAACAGTTATATTCTTTCGTACGTCTTTCTATACGTTATACGTGTGCATCCGTAAGATGGAATAATAATAGTGTAGGAAAATGGAGTACAACGAAAGAGGGAAACGAATAATATGCAAAAAGCTATTGTCGTGAAAACTAGTGAAAAAGTAGTAAAGCTTGGCGAGCTCGAAGTGTGCTCGTTACATGCGGGGGTTGTTCTTTTAAGAAACAACCCCTACGTTTTTCCTTTTCCTGTCAGCGAACGAGCGAGTGGACGTTTCAATGTATGCGTATACATATTTCTTTATTATAAGTACGTATATGTACGTACATGACCTATATGCCAGACGGGTATTACCAACATAATAAATTACAAAAAGTTTTCATAACTATAAAAAGATCTATGAATGCGATAATAATAATAATAATAATAAAAATAATAATAATAATGATAATAATGATAATGATAATAATAATATTGATTACAATATCAATATATACATAAATATATATTATAATATATATATATATATATATATTAATATATTCAATATTATTTATATATTTATAACATATTCAGAATGTGAGAGAGAGAGAAAGAGACAGAGTGATGCTAACTTAACCGACTAAGATGTATATCAGAGAGGAATACAAAATGGTAATGGGAGAGTGAGATAAATATATAGACGATAAATAAGCTTGAGATTTATTCATAATAAGCTTATCCATTATCTCGATTACAATGTAATATGAGTACAAGTTACAATCTAATTAGTGTCGAATAAATCAAAGGAAAAGCGAGAGAGATTATGTATCTATGTATGTCTTTATAAATACATAATGTAAAGAAGAAAATATTAAAAGATACAGTAATAATAATAATATTAGTTTAACTTAATAATATTGGTAATAGTAAACTTAGACGTTCAATGTTCAGTAATAACAAAATTGAAATTGTTATTATTGTTATTATTATTATTATTATTATTATCATTATTATTATTTAATAAAACATTTGTCCTGTCATTTTGAAAAGTTATAATAATTGTACTATTTTATTTTACTTTAGTAATACAGACTTGTGACAATAAGTTAATTAAGTAACCCATTGTCGACCTGTATCTACATGTATGGTGAAACTTATGTATCAGATGGAAGAGTAATAATGCAAAGTAAGACCATACCAAAAGAAAGAGAGAGAGAGAGAGAGAGAGAGAGAGGAGACTGACTCGTATGTAAGGAAGAAGAGAGCAAGAGAATCGAAAAGGAAGGTATAGTAAAAGCTGACGTGGTCGTCTAATGGACAGCAAACAGGACGGTGTTGTAGGTAAGCATGACACAGGGTATATATATATGTGTATATATGTATATGTATATATATGTATATGTATATATATATCATGTATGTATACTTGTACACGTTGACACCCATGCTTCTTCTTTGTCCCTCTCTCACTTACTCCCCTCCTACACCTCTACCTCCTTCTCCATCATGCCATCTCGTCCCGTCACGTTGTACCATCTCTCTTTCTCTAATATTATAGATTCCACAAGTAATTTCCGATCGATTAAACGAATATATCAATCGATTAGGATAATACGACGATTAGAGATATTCGTCTAAGCTCATATTTCTTGCTCGCACGAGTGAATAACCTTCGAATGATAATTACCAAACGATATGATATATAAATATTAACAAGAAAATGAAAAAAAAAAGAACGTTAGAAAATATAAAATTTAAATATAAAATTGAAATTAAAATACAAAACATCGATCATTAGGTGGAGTTGATATAGGAAAATAAAAAGAACAGTACAATATAAGGTACGAATGAAAATGATTTAATGTATGATCACAATGATGATAGAGCCGTTAATTGAAAATCGTTTTCTTTATCGTTTTATTGATATTAATTTATCGATACAATAATATTACAAAACGTAATATTTAATCGTGTTTCGTAGCACGAAACCAAAAACGTATCTAAGATCGAACAATTAGAGAGCGCGATCATGAGGGGATGATAGGGTTCGCAAAAGATTCCAACCCCTTAGTCCTTCCCTCCCCCCCCTAAAAAATAGTATCGACTCATGTTTTTCGTCGAGGAAGATTAAACGTTTCGAGCAATAAGAAAATTCTTCGATGTCAATGCTTAAATTTAACGAAGTGAAAAGAAGTGAATCAAACAATTATAAAAAAAAAAAAAAAAAAAGAAAGAAAAAACGTAACGATAGAGATTAGAATGAAACGCGTACGTGGATATATACGGGGGTGTACGGGGTTGTACGGGATGGGTTTACGTCTGACAAAGTTTACGTTCTTTTTACTCATTCATTGGATGGAAAAAGTGACGTGCCATTAACGAAAAGGTCAATCGACGACGACGACGACGACGACGACGACGACGACGACTGATTTCTGACGGCTTAAACGTTCATCCAATAATATCGAGCTCGAAATTCTTCGAGATGATCCGTGACTATCGTTTTGTAAACGAGAGATAGGTAATAATGTCGTTTCAAGGATCACTCCTTAGGAGATAGGGCCAAGGTTGGGTGGTGTGGGGTAGAGAAGGGAGAGGGTGATAGAGGGATAGAAGAGAAGATTGGAACGATGAACCGAAGAAGGATGCAAGGCCGTATTCTCGCAAAATCGAGTTAGACCAGACACGACGATCCCATCTCTCTCTCTCTCTCTCTCTCTCTCTCTCTCTATCTATCTATCTATCTATCTATCTATCTTTCTTTAAAACGTTTGAACCTTCGATAAAAGGGTGGATGCCGAAGGAACGTGTAATTATCAGTTCGAAACTGGAAGTATGGTTGGTAGGTGAGCAACTACTAGGTATATGTATGTTGTGTATTGGTTTTCTCCTTGATATATATATATATATATATATATATATATATATATATATATATATACTCGTGTTGTCTTAGTGTTGGTACGAAAAAGAAAGCGTGGATGAGTTTTTTTGTTTTCTTTTTTTGGAGGGAGGAAAGGGGGAGGAGTGGATGAGTACGTAGTTGGAATCAATAGGAGAGAATCAACCGGGTTAAGATTATCGCGCCTTCCGAATTTAAATGGCCCTGTTCAAAGGGGGAAAATTTAATCGAATCAATCGAATCCAATTAACCGCACCCCGCTATAGAAAAAGAAAGGGAGAGAAAGAGAAAGAGAAAGAGAAAGAGAGAGAGAGAGAGAGAGAGAGAGAGACGGAGTCTCATCTTTACACTTTGCTGCTAAAGGCGAACGAACGAATTCATTCCCCTTGAGAATCTCCAAGCTACATATATAGTTCCTTCAAGGTATTCGAACGTAAAGTAATATTGATTTTTCCTTTTTTTTATTCTTCTTCATCTTTTCTCTCCATCTACCTTTCATTTCCTACGTTTATCGTATTCGCCTATAATATCTTAACCTTTTTCGTTACGGCGATCCATTCCGCCGAAGTGACGCATCGCTAACATTAATATAAAATATCGGTCTCTAGCCATAATTTTTTTTTTTTTTTTTTCTTTCCCGGAAACATCGCTTCGCAAGAGCTTATCTACGCTCCGGTATTCCACTAATGACAACTTCTTGTTGCGTGTCATTGGAAATGAAAATAGAATCAAAAAAAAAAAAAAAAAAAAAAAAAAAAAAAAAAAAAAAAAAGAAGAAGAAAGGAAACAAACCGGCGTGAGTCACACACAGATTGTCACATAAATGTCGTCGACTATAGTCGGCAACCGGTAACGAAAAGGTTAAAATATCGGACAAAAATCTTTCGGCAATTATACCTTACGGCGAATATCTTTAAATATTTGGATTCGACGATTGGAACATTCGTTTATTTCGTTGTATTATGACGTCGTATGATGTCAATTATTTGACAACAATTTGACATTAATTTAATGACGAAATGTTAATGTCGGCGATGACAATTGCGATAATAACGTTCGATTACATAATTTTGCGATTATAACGCGTATCGATTTGCTTGAAGCAACAAAGAGGAAGAGAAAGGAGCAAAGAAAAAAAGAAGAAAAGAAAAATAAAAAAGAATAACACTCGAACATAACAACGGGGCCCTCTTAATCGTGCCATTTTATAGGAAAACACCGTTAAGGGCCACTTTTCTAAATTACTTCTTAGCAGCCTCTCCCCCTCCCCTTCTCAATGCCTCCTCCTCCTCCTCCTCCTCCTCTTCCCACCCACTCCTTCTATCAAGCTTGTTTACGTTCTATCATCCGACAACATTATTCTTTTGTTCCTCTTCTTCTTATTCTTTTATTTCTTCTTCATTTTTATTTGTTCTTCTTCTTCTCCTTTTCTTCCTTATTTTTTATTTTTCTTTCTTTTTCTTCTATTTTATTTTATTCTATTCTATTTTATTTTATTTTATTTTATTTTATTTTATTTTATTTTATTTTATTTTATTTTTCTGCCACCTCCATCTCGTTTTTCATTCTTCCCTCCTCGTTTCTCGCGCAATTCTATCGCAAGTTACTTGGCGCCGCGCCATACTGGACACGGTGCGGTGTATTTTTATTATTAATTAACAAATAAAACGAAAAAAAGAGATGTTTAATACAGGGATTTACAAGTTGCTTATAATGCGAAAGAGAGAGAGAAAGAGAGAGAGAGAGAGAGAGAAAGAAGTTGTTCATGCAAAAAAGATATGTACGTATGTATATAGGCATGTACGTATGTATGTATGTATGTATGTATGTATGTATGTATGTATGTATGTCTGTATTTAAGTAAGTAAATAGTACCACTTCGCGTAGTTATAAAACAGTAATACATTAACCGTCGAACTTCCTTCGACGGTCGTTTTGACGATTAACTTTTATTCTTTTTCTTTTAACACTCTCCCTCCCGCACCTCCTTTAACTCCTCACCCACAATTCCCACCTATCACACCCACGGTAGCACCTCTTTCATTCTGCAAGGTGCGTTCTTCTCCGACAAATCCACTTTCTTCTTTCCGACCATGTTTTTACGATCCTTATTTTTTCATTTACGTTACCTACATCCCTGAACGCACATTATTTGTTCATCGTTCATTAGGCCATCCGTCTGGTCGATTTTTTTCTTTCTTTTAATTTTCTTTTTTCGTTCTTTCTTTTCCCTCTTCCTCTTTTTCTTCTTCTTCTTCTTCTTTTTTTTTTTTTTTCAAAGTCACATTAAGCAAGAAAAAGTAATATCGCAAAATTGGAATCGTTTGGTTAATGAAAAACTTAATTTCATGGGGGTAATGTAGTTTCATAGAGTAACGCATAATTGTTTCATTTTGAATATTTTCTTTTGTAACTTTTTCTTTTCTTTTCTTCTTCTCAGGTATTTTTTTCTTTTCTCTTTTTTTTTTTTTTTAGAGACAGATATACAGATACGTGTTTACTAAAGAGAGAGAGAGAGAGAGAGAGAAAGAGGAATATTTACGTACGTGTGGGCACGTGTTCATTTAATTAATAATACAATTAATTTTTTGTATAACAAACCGATAATGAAAACGTAAAACAATTTATTTTTAAAAGCAAATGTTCGTTGATCTTTTTTTCTTTTTGTTAATAATAAACGGAGAGATAATTGGATCAATAATAATATCAATTTTTCGACTACTATTGTAGATAATTTCATTTGAGATATATTTCCATTTTCTTGGTTTTTTTCTTTTTTCTTTATTTATTTAATTATTCTTTTTTTTTCTTGCATAAAAATACGGATGGAAAACAATTCTATAGATGATTTAATCAATAACGACATTTAATTTTAAATATTCTTAAATGATAAAATAATAAAATATATATATATATATATATATATATATTTTATTAAAAGGAATATATTAAAAGGAATTTTACAAAATCGCTAATAATTAAGTTGTATATACAATTTGAAAGGAACTTAATCGTGAAAGGGAACTTTCGCGAAATAATATAATTACTATCGAGTTTCCGAATACATAAGACGTTTATAATGAAAATGACGTAAGTTCGTTTTCCTCGTTAACAAGATATTTAACGATTTGCATTTCAATTAATTCAAAATTATTGATGAACGCTATTAAGTTCTTTTACTTATTTCTCAATCTTCTTTGGAAGGTAAATCGATGTAAATTCATTTCTGCAATGTTTTTTTTTTTTTTGTTATAAGTATCACCTAAAATAATACGAGTACGATCACGATATATGGATCATATACGATAAAAAGATAAATTTCATTGTAACATAATTATCGAATATTACAATATCGATTTCACTCAATATCGAGTTACTTACTTTATTAATTGAATTTATTTTAGGAATTACATTTTTTGATAAA
The DNA here is from genome assembly GCA_911387685.1 of Dolichovespula media. Classification (NCBI taxonomy): domain Eukaryota; kingdom Metazoa; phylum Arthropoda; class Insecta; order Hymenoptera; family Vespidae; genus Dolichovespula; species Dolichovespula media. The sequence continues at coordinate 3,794,458 of OU426870.1, forward strand.
TATCAACAATACGACTTATCAAGCCAATATCGTAATTTCTCTACTCCACTCCACTCCACCCCACCCCTCTATATAACGTAAAATTATTTTCATTGAATTAACGGAACGATAACGACGTACGAAAAATATTTAAATTTGTAAATCTCCCATATCGTTCGAACAATGAAATTAAAAAAAAAAAAATTTTAATAAAAACAAATAAATTTCAATGGTAGGGGATATGCGACGATCGAGAAAGTGAAATCTTTGTAATTCAAAGGTTACATTATTTTGTCCCTTTTGAAAAGTCACTTTTTATT
>OU426870.1:3797256-3879756 GCA_911387685.1 Dolichovespula media
TTTCTTTTCTATTCTCTTTTACCTCAGTCGTTCGATAACTTGTACAGACATAAGAATTGGTTGAATTGTTGTACGATTATTATTTTTTTTAATTTTTTTTTTTTTTCCCTTTGAGTATTACCGACAGAAAGGTCGTTAAGACCTTTGTAGCTCCTATTATGTTTCGCATTATATATAGATTTATAATAAAATTCATTTCATCTATGAGAAGTTTCTTTTCGATGTGCCGAACAATTTTGCGTATTAATTTGTACAAAAATTCGTTCGTATCGTCGATAGATTTTATTTCTCTTAGAAATTATACGTAAAATAAGTTGTTAACAATGTTTCCATGAATTTCACCTGGTATACAATTATCATATTTATAATCGAAAGTAACAAGAAACTAAATGAAATATATCGAGTACTTTGATCATTTAATACTTTCATAACGTAATATTTCAATGATACACAATTGATTAGTATGATCGTTAATAAAATATAACAATTTTTCTACGGACATTCCTTACCTAGTAACAATGTTCCAAACAAAAATTAATTCATCGTAACAAAATAAAATTGAGTGAGCTAACTATTAAATGATCCTTCATTGTATACCTAATAAATAGGATTATTAATAAATCAAACGAAATCGTGTGTTTATCAATGCGTACATCAATAAAATCGTAATCGTAATGAAATGAAATCATTGTCAGACGAAATTGTCAAATGAAACTGCGTACAGCAAAGATCAAAACTCTTTTATATCGTTTTAACCCTGTTTCCCAATCACCCCCTTGAAAATAAAAAGAAAAATTCAGAAAAATCTGTGATCCCGTGAAGGCACACGAGTTCGATTGCTTTCGGATCATCTCTCGTCTATAGACCGCATATAGTAGAGAGAGAGAGAGAGAGAGAGAGAGAGAGAGAGAGAGAGAGAAAGAGAAAGAAGAAGAGAGAGGAAAAGAGAGAGGAAGTAAAAAATCAATCCGACTTTCGAGCATTCATTTGGAACACCTATGTTGGAATTGGCACTCGTAGATCATGGACGAACGGATCGAGAATGACCCTTCTTCTTCTAGGGAGCATAACGCAACGTCGAACAACCGATGATGAGCCATTCTCGTTAGCTTCGAAACGTCGATGCGTGTCGGTCGAACTGTCCGAATCATTGAATAGGAGGAAAAAAGATAAATATATATATATATACATATGTACATATATATATATGGATGAATAGATAGATTGATAGATAGATAGAGAGAGAGAGAGAGAGAGAGAGAGAGATAAAGGATCGATGAGAGTGATCTCAATGATCCATCGTTGAAGATGAACTAGCAGGATATCTCGGATCCTTCGGTACTCACGTACCGAATATTTCTCGAGTACTCAATTCCCACGTCGTACTTCGTCCACATTCGTTATCATCTCCCTTGTTTTCTTCTTTCTTTATTCCTTTCCCTCCCTCCCTCCCTCCCTCCCTCCCTTTCTCTCTTTCTCTTTCTTTCACTCTCTCTCTCTCTCTCTCTCTCTCTTTTTTACAGTACCCAGGATGAATTCCTCTCTCGCACACTTTTTGCACATCGGTCGTACGATAATTGGAGAGGGGTCGACGTGAATTTTGTTCCCCCACCCCCTTTTCCTCCCTTCTCATGCTCTCTCTCTTTCTCTCTCTTTCTTTCTCTTTCTCCCACCCCTCTATACGTATGTTTTATTCCCTTCCTTTTTTTCTAATTTTTCTTTTTACTTTTTTCTCTTCTTACCAGACGCCATCACGAACCTTCGCTCACCGTCCATCGGCTAATTGAGCCTCGTTTACCTTTGAGCCGATACCATCGTTCCCCCTACCCTTCTTCTCCAACCCTTCTACTACCTATCACCCTTCTTTTTTCTTTCTCTTTTTTTTTCCTTCTCTTTTTCTTTCTCTCTGTTTTTTCTTTTTTTTACCCCTCATCTACCTATCTATACTTCGACCGACCGACCGACCGACCACCCATCTTCCTCCCTCCTTTCGTTCAATTAGCGATTTCAAATACAAGCACTCTCTTGTATTTTTCTTCGGGACTCTACATATCATTTTGATTCTGTTCCTCTTGTTCCTTTCTTTCTTTCTTTTTTTTTTTTTATTGGATATATATATATATATATATATATATATATATATATATATATGTATATGTACGTACGCACGGATACGGGTATACGTAATTGCGTATGTAAAGTACCTTTTACGTGTACCTCGAAGAATCGTTAGAAACGAGGCACATTAAAAAAAAAAAAAAGAAAAAAAAGAGAGAGAAAGGAAAAAAGAAATATTTCGATTGTATAATATATGAAGAAAATTGTCGTTTTTTTGAAAATGTATTTTGTGAAGAACGTCGTCGTTGATCTATTGGTATATAATTATTTTCCATTTGATCGCGTCAATTTTTTTTCTTTAATTAATTTTGACTCATCGTTTGTTCTTCCTTCAATACATCAAACGTCGATAAAGATTAGATCGCTTGTCGTTAGTTATTTTAAATGTTAAAATTTATTATCTGATATTTTATCGATGATTATTTCGTTTTATATGATAAAAGTGGTTCTCTCTTTCTTTTTTTTTTATTACTTCTAATGTTTTAACATACGCTAATTTAACTACATGTAATAACGATTTCTAATCTTGTTTCACTTGTTTGTCGATTTGAGTAAACTAAACGGTTATCGAGAAGACATTGAGGAACGTTTCACAATCTTATTTGAACGAGATCAGATTTTCAAAATTTAATTTCTTTCTATACTAACAATTTAAACAATATATATATATATTAAAATAATAACTGTTACACATAGTAATTAATATTGATATATTTAATTTCATTAAAATCGTAATAAATTAATCCTATGGATTGTATTACTCATTAAAAATTTTCCAAACTATATTTCTTGGAAATCGTTTTATGAAAAAAAAATAATAATAATACTAATTATGAAAATTGAAAACGCTCATTGTTACGACATAAATGACATAAACGACATATGATAAATTTTAAATCAATTTTTTATAAGTGCAAAAAGAAAATAAAAAAGAAAAGGAAAAAGGAAACCGAATGAGATCTTTAAAAAGCAAAAAAATAATTTAGATCAAATAAGCGATAAATTCAATCGTCTCCGATTAAACTATACACATTATTTACACGAGCAAAATATTTTATATAAGTAATACAATTTCAACATAATCCGTATAATCCTAGTATATCCGTAATAACCCTGAGAAACGGAGTTCCTTCTTTCTCTTTCCTTTCTCATTTGTATTATAATATATATAAAATTTTATATATATAATATATATATATAAAATTTTGAAATTGTTTAAATTTATAAAATCATAAAAATAACAAATTCGAACGATCATGTCAAACGAGAATAATGAGATGTCCGAATAAATCGGTAACGGGAGGATGGAAGGGAGAGGGATGGGAAGGGGGTTGAAGAGGATTAGGGGGGAGGGGGATTCGAGGGGTATGAGGTTGAATGTAAAAGTATCGTGCAACAATTGAACAAACGTCTCGTTAATTTATTCGGATAACGTATGTATATATCTGTATATGTGTAAGTACATACCGTACGGTTCAGATCCCTCGATCGAGCGAAAATGCGGGCGTAACTTTTGTTAAGTGGACGCGATCGTACGGTTCCTCTTTTTATCTCCTTTTCACGAGACCCTTGTCTCGTCGTCGCTTATTTACGGTCGCGCCGGCCATTCTCGTTCGTATACGAAATTACTGGACTGTGTGCATGCCCGTGAAAATACCCATCGTAAATAAACTACCCAGCCTTTTTCGAAGATTCGAGAGATCGTTTCGAGTCACGCTCCGAACTAAAATCTCACTTTTCTTTTCTTTTTTTTCTCTCTCTCCTCTTTTCTTTTCTTTTTTCTTTCCTTTTTTTTTTTTTTTTATATTGTTATTTTCCTTTCCTCGTTGTTTCATCTTGTCTTTCATGTTCTCTTTTTGGTTTTCTTATTCACACTTTAAATTGTTCGAAATCGCATTAAACCCGCAATCCCGTCGTTGATAATGATTGTCGTTAATTTACGTTATTATTAATGTACTTATGTTATTTATTTTATTATTTTATTATATTATTATTTTATTAATTTATTATTTTATTAATATTATATGTATCAAATAATAATTAAGCATTATACGTGTATGATATTTATATGATATCCCATCAAATTTATGTATATAATATCAATATGATACTTTTAATGGTAATTATATATATGTAAATAATATTATTACTAATATCATTATGCATCGAATGTATGTATACGATATTAAAGCGATATGTTTAAGTTTTGTTTTTTTTTTCTAGTTGTTTCGTCTTGGTTTTCTTTTCTTTTTTTTTTTCTTTTGATTTACTTATACACTTTTGAATTGTTCGAACTCGCAGTAGGTGCAATCCTGTTATCGAAAAGGATTAGTAATTATCATTAATTGTCATTGATAATGTATGTATGAAATAGTAAGTTATTTTATATACAATAAGTACATATATATATATATATATATATATATGTATATATATTATTATTAATAATAATTGGGTATGATACGTGTATGATATTTATATTATATTCCATCAAATTTCTGTATATAATGTCTATATGATATTTTCAATAATAATTATAAATATATAATTATTATATGGCACGTGATATATAATGTAAGTATATGATATTATTAATAATAATTATACATGATACATATATACATTTATATAAGATATATGTATATTAATATTATTAATATAAACATATACATGATATTGTCACTAATACGTATACCTGCGTATATGACATTATTAATTATTTTGTATAATACATTTATAAATTATATAAAACTTATATGATATTGTAAATAATAATTATGTCCAATACATAAATAATGTTTATAAACATCAACAACAACAACAACAACAACAACAACAATAATAATAATAATAATAATAATAATAATAATAATAATAATAATAATAATAATAATAATAATAAAAAAGACAAAGAATAATAAAAAAAAAATAATAATAATAAGGATCTGATTATTATGATTAGCGAAAAGTCGACGATCCGGATGGATTATGGAATAAAATGAAATGTTTATACAGTTCGTATATCGTAAGAGATATATCAACGTAGAAAACTTTTCAATTATAAACACTTCACAGGTTATACGAGATGGGAGCCTGCTGTTTCCTCGTTGACTCGCATCCGTCCTTCCGAAAATACGCGAAAACTTGGCCCGGCTTAGTCTGAAAGGCTATCGTTTGTCTTCCTAAAGTTTTGCACGACAGCTGGCCTCTCTTTACGGGTCGAAGAACACCGGAAACGTTTTCATGGACGGGTTAATCGATCGCATCGGTGTGAATGATATCACTGCAGAGATCTGCACAACAGATAAACGAATATAAAGACTTTTACGCTTCTCGCGATTATACGCAGATAGGTGTATATATATATAAAAGAAGAAAAGATGTCGAACAAAAATCAAAACGTTAGAAATACGTAACGTTGAAAAAAAAAGAAATCAATTCAAAATGTGCGAGATGTTCGAACGATTTTGGAAAAGCGATCAGAAAAAGAACATCTCCTCGAGGGAACTTTCTTCTTTTTTTTTTCTTTTTCTTTTCTTCTTAACTCTCAAATAGTAAATTTTTTTTTTTTAACAAACTTAACTGGGCCTAACGCCAAGTTTGAATCCATTGCATTTTCACGTTGCAAATCACGTTGAGAATAAAAAAAGAAATCGACGAAGTTATTTGCAATTAATTTCAATTTCTTCCGATGTGTTTTGCTCCAGAAAATATATTTTTTATTTCTCCTTTACACGTTACATTATGATTTTTTTTTGTTAACGTATTTCACGCATTTATTATTACTGAGTTTTTAATTTTAATTAGAAATGTGTTTTCATGCGTTACTTCTTCAAAACTTACTTAGTAACATGCGCATATACCATACACACACACACACATGCGCGCGCGCGCGTATAATATGTTACGTGTAAACATTGCACAGCATTACATTTTTCTTCTTTTACAAAATGTACGATTATACCTCTCGAAAAAAATTCATTTTTCATCAGTATTTACATCGAAACATAGGTCTTTTAATGACAAAATCAACGTACTACAAATATGTAGGATAAAAGTAAACTTTTTCGGCGACGATTTTTCGTAGAATTTAATTAAAACAAAAAATAAATAGACAAAATATAATATCATACGAGCATTATAGTTCAAAAATATTGTTTCTCGAATTTCGATGGCTTCACCGTTGTAATTATTTTCTACAATCCGCCATCCTGAACTAATAGTAATTATAATAATAATAATAATAATAATAATAATAATAATAATAATAATAATAATAATAATAATAATAATAAGTATCTGAGATGGTAGATATATATGTATTTAAAAAAATGTTATTTAAAGTATCCTCGAAATAGTGCATCCTTCTTTAACTCGAATGAAATTTGATTCGATTCGGAAATTTGTTCATATATACATATAAATATTGATATATAAAATGTGTATTGGTACGAATATATAGATATATTGTATAGGTATATAAAATATCTTAAAAAGTATATAAAAAGAAATATCCGTACAAGAATAAAATTGTAATTATCAATACAATTGATTACATTGACAAAATGAAATATATGCATTTAACGTGTATTAAATATACATACATACATATATATATATATATATATATATATATATATATATTAAAAAACGTAAATATTAAATATGAAAAATTATTGTAAATTTTCTATTTATACACAAATAGGAAATATTAGAAATTCTAATATTAATAATATACAATAATATTGATAATGAATAAAATAAAGTTAGAATAAAAAAAGCGAAAGAAATTTGTCGATTGTTCGTCAAAATGTAACGGGCCTACAAATGCCATTCCCGTCTCGCTTATGTCCTACATCACATTCTATTGGAGGTGCAGTTATGATGGCCCCTACAGCTTCTGAGGGACCTCTAAAAGCCACATCAGGAGTAGAGGACATTGTCGTTTTTTCTTCACTCGTTTCCTTCGTATTTATACAATTCGTTTTTAAGTGTGACGGTGATGTGTTAATAGAAGGTTCAGCCAATTCTCCACTTATTAACACGATTGCGAAGAAACTGCTCAGCAATGATTTCATATTCCTGGGACAAAAAAAAATATTTTTATGTTCGTTATATTCAAATTAATAAATATAAACAAAATTCCAAGTCGCTTTAAAAGTCAAAAAAGAATAAAGATCACACACACATATATATATATATATATATATATATATATATATATTTATATTACAAACACACACGCATAATTATGTAATTATACAAATATATATGTATATATAATATATACTGTTTTTATATATTATATATTGTAATATATATACATATATATATGTATATATGCATATATATTATAATTTTGTCTTCGTTAAAAACAGAACATAATCTTATCTTTTCTTTTTAATTTTTAATCGCATATAAATATCTTCTTTTATACACAAATAAAATTTTCCATCATAAATAACATATACGCATGCACAGGCGTAATTACATACATACATACATATACATAAAATGAAAATTTTATTCTCATTCATTTATTCCTTTTCTTTTCATCATTTAATTAAAAAATTTTCTTATTCATACGATGACGTTATTATTATTATTATTATTATTATTATTATTATTATTATTATTATTATTATTATTATTATTATTATTATTATTAACAAAATAGTCCATTCGTATACTTACCTTAAAGCTGCAATTGAAAATATTTTCCAAAGTCGGATAACGAATCGATCGATGTATAAACAAAAAAAAAGAAGAACTTGTGTCATACGGACGATAAGTTTGTGAACGAGTATAAATAAATATTTTCATTGAATAAGACTCCGATCTATCTCTTACTTATACTCAACGAAATAGCTACGATCACGTAACATTCGACGTTCTTCATGTGTCAAAAGATGACATAATAGTAAATCATTTCCGTGAATCCTATTACGCAATCTTGTGTCCATGTCGACGCGCGCGCGCGCGTGTGTATGTATGTTTATGTGATAAAGATAAGTCGGATATAATTAAGTAATCTTAATGGTAATCTTATGATTAATGGTCATTCTCGTATGTGTTAGTTCATCGGCAAGAACGTACAATGTATTTCAAAATAATATAGAAAATATACTCGCGAACTCGTGAACTATTTTAAACTCGTTTTAATAATGATCATTTTTCTTATTGTTTTAAGGTGACAGAATAAAAGGTTATAACATAAAAATATGACAACGAAGAACCAATAAAAAAAAAGGTTTTCCTTCGATTGAAACGCTTGAACGCGTTGCTACACGACGAACTGTTGTTTCGTTTAATATCGCAACGATCAATCTACGGAACACGTTGTAACCTTCGAGTTAATTCGAACGTACGTTGTAAAGCTAGACAGTAACGTAATTAGAAAACACGTACGTATGTATATTTACCTTAGTGTTTACAATTAACGATCATCGTCGTTAGAATGAAAAGATAGATCCGCTCATATTTTTCTACGGTTAGAGCAACGATATCGATCTTCCTAATATTTATATTATACATAGATAGATACACAAATGCATACATAACATGAAAATTTTATTCTCGTTCATCTATTCTTTTTTCTTTCGTTTTTTAATTAAATATATATATATATTATATATATTTATATTTAAACATTTAACATTTAAATCATCTTATTTCAGGTAAGTGCTTTACTTACACAGTGATTTAAATATGTTATAAGTGACAATTCTGCAATATTACGTAATTTTCGTATAACAATTAGTTAATTAAATATCGTCGATTATTCGTTTGTATAATTTCTACGTCCTTCGGATAAAAAAAAAAAAAAAGAGAAAAGAGAAAAAGAAAAGAAAACGTCGTCTTTTCCAAGAACAAAAGCTATAATGTTATCTCGTAATTCTACGATAAGAACCGGCATGCATGTTTTTTTCTTATTTTTTTTTTTTTTTTTTTCATGAATTCACACGACTTCCGGATACATCATTATCGTAATGAGTATGTACGAGATAATCAAAAACCCTTAAAGCTTAACATAATTGTGACACCGTAAAGAGGTTGAAATCATTGAATCGAAGATAAGAAAAAAGGAGGGATAATAATAATTTAACTATTTGCTTGCTACGTTTGAATTGTTGTTTTTCTTGTTACTTTAAATATATGTTCGAACAATAGTGTAGCTACTTGAATAAAACTTATTAAGTAAATTGCGAAGTTTCGAACGAGTACGATCAATCTTGGTTAACGAAATATGAGACGTTGATACACAGATAGATCGAATTATTTACTTGTATTAGATAAGTCATTGGATCATTCACGTGTTTATGTTAATAACAATTTTATTCGTAAGACAATCATTTTCTTTATTATTTCTTTTTTTTTTTTATCATCTTTCTAATCCTACGCAATCCTCGGCAATTGCAATCGTAATTAGAAATCGAAGTGTTAATCACTCGATCGTAATGAAATAATTTATTAGAAATAAATGAACGATTAAAAAAGGAACAACGTCACAATGTTCGTATGAATTAAATGCATTTTCTATTTTTTTTTTTCTCTTTTTTTTTCATCAAAAATTAGACAATAAATGCATTAATTATCGAGTGTAAGTATCATAGCGAGAACACCGAATGATGCTGAAACTACTGTGCAATTAAAAGACTACTGGGTGTTTTTATATTTGTGTATGCATGTATTTTTATCGAGCAAAACATATGTCATTAAAAATAGGTATTCTCAAAGATGTTATTAAATTTGCCATTTGGAGATAAAAGATAAATAATTAAATAAATGCATTTCTCGCAGCATTTTTCTTTTTTTTTCTCTTTTCTTTTACAATTTCGATCTGAAGGAATATAAATATTTGTTATTATATACAATTTAACGATTTACTTGACGATTAAAAATCAAAAATAACAAAGAAAAAATTAATGCATTCATTTTCTTTAGAAAAAGTTATTAAATTAAGTCTCTAAACAGTTATGATTGATATATCAATAAAATACAAATCAAAATATGTTAACTCACTTTTCTCCTTCGTGTTACAAAAAACTGAACGAAAACATGAGATCACTTTGATTACACCGACTTAAGATCATAAAAATCGAGTGTCTAGTTTCACGTAGCCTGCAGGCTCTCGCTACAGTTAAGAATTTTGCGTCTCTCAGCAATGTTGCGATAAGTATACCTGAAGGAGCCCTGGTGCGGATCACAAAGGAATTTCATTAAATCTCGAGAAAATAAAAATAGTCTCGTTCGATCGGAGGACTCAAGGACCCTCGATAACAAGGACCTAGACTCTGCTATGCTTTAAAAAAAGAAAAGAAAAAAGCGCAAAACTTGGTCGGATCTCGTTTCGTTCGTAAAATATTGCAACGAACGAAAAAAAAAAAATTCTTTCTCTTTCGTTAATAATTGACCGAACGCGTGATCGATATATCGGACTCGTGCACGTCTCGAAAAACATCGTTCGATGAGGGGATCTTCGAAACACTCATCGATGCGAATTTTTTTTTTCTTTTTCTTTTTGAACCGCCCATCATGAAAATTTCGTCCGTTGACCAAAAATGAGTCTTGTAGTGGGAGAAACGTCGAATTTAAATAGTACCACAAAAAATCGACTCTCGACGTTTACGATGAAATTCTCGACACACGCATACTGGCTAACACTCGTCTAATCGCTTAACGTCGCGAACATTCTCGTTTCTCGTCGAATACACAGGACAATACCGTTATGCTACACGGTTCGAGCAATCATCGGACTCTCTCGTTGAGCTATTATCGAGCTCTCGTAAATGAAACGGAAACGTGACAGCTTAGTGACACCTGAACGCTCAGGGAGAACTCATCGAAAAAGTATCAGGCGACGTCCGAGTAGTAACTACAAACGGTGTAGCGATCGTTTTACCTCGAATGGAACTAATTGTTCTAGTTGGAAGACACCGTCATATATCGGGTAGCCATTTTGACGCCCCATCGATCGACTCATTTGCAACTACACGGGTTATCCCGTGTCAGGATTAGAGAGCAGGATTAGAGAGAGAGAGAGAGAGAGAGAGAGAGAGAGAGAGAGAGAGAGAGAGTGATCGGAGATCATCAACGTAACAACCTTGTCCCTATGTAGAATCCACTACTTTACGTTAGAACCCAACAAACGGTATTCTCAAGTACACCAGGTGATATACTTGTTATAAAGGGATCTGTTGCGTGCAACGAGAGACAAACGTCTAACGATTACCGAGTGCACTTAACGTTCGATGAAAGTGTCATCGTATCCGTTCTTTATTCCATCGTATATTCGTATTAATGACGTTCCACCGCTTCGAACGAACCGTTAACTGTCAAAAGCGAAGACTCAGTGAATCGATCCAACGATGGGAACGCGGTTTAAGTCGGATGAAATTGATTTATCCGAAGTAGCAAAAATCGATCGGTTTAGTCAAATGAAAGTAAATGAAAGTATAAATAACGATTATAGCGATCAAGGTAAACGCGATATTTATACTTCATTTATTCAAAATTGATGATATGTTTTTACTGAACACTTATTCGTCGATTATCGAGATATTGCGTCTGACTTTTTTTTCTTTTCTTCGGATTGGCTCGATTCCCAACGTATTTACACTTGTTACATTTACTTGTATTTCGTATCGTCGATGTTTTTTTTTCTACCGCATCTTTAAAGCATAAAATTCCATTTTAAATTGACGTCATTGGGTACGGAACGGAGTTCGTAAAGCGTTTCTCTGAGAATTATCTTAGGAGCATGCTTGAAATGATTCATTCTTCTCTTTTCTTTTCTTTTTTTTTTTCTTTTTTTTATTCGACTCGATTCAGAAGTTATTTTCGATTACATTGAAAATGGAAAATACGCGTTTAACAAGTATTTAAAAAAGAAACGTTGAATAAGATTGATATGAAATATTCAGACATAATATATATTATATATATATATATATATATATATATATATATATATATATATATAATTATTTTTTGTATAAGAATGAAACATTGTAATTTATAATATTTGAAATATCACCGATGTACTCATATTTTTATATACTCACATAGACTTATATAATCTTATATTATCAATGATATATACACACACACACACACACACACACACACACACTATGTTTGCCTGTACATAAGAGAAATTACGTCGGGACATGAGCGATAAATATTTGATTGTTTTTTACAATGTTACGAGCTTATTCATACCATTCCCGTTTCGTTTTTCTCCGTCATCACATTTTATTTCAGGCGCAGTTATGACGGAGGGATAATACAACAATTTTGTAGTTCCTTCCGGTGGTTCATATGTCGATTTAATGGTTGGGTTTTCCGTCGATTGATACTGCAAACTTATGATCATTAACGACGTTTTATTCGTTGAAAATTTATTCATTTATATATTTCTCTCCTTATTCTCCATCTTTACCCGATTAATCGTCGCTGATAATAAGTTGGTGTGGTTACAAGTTGCATCAACCGTCCATTTATCAGCACGATTATACAAAAGACCGGTTAACAAGGATTTCATCTTTCACGAGTAAAATATAACTTCGTGTATGGTTACCTTCGAGTCAGTCTATATAAAGAATTATAAAACAATTAAACAGAAAAAAGAAAAATAAACAATATATATATATATATATATATATATATATATGTGTGTGTGTGTGTGTGTGTGTGTGTAATAAATATATACATACATACATATATATAGCTAATAAAATCATTCAGATCCAATTGTTTTATTTTAAAACAATATGTGTTATCTATGCAATAATAATATTTGTTAAGTCTTCTTACATATATATGTAAGAATACCTATATATATATATGTAAGAATATATATATATATAAACACGCAAACACACATATACAAAATTAAAATGTTATTCCTATTAAATTATTACTTCTTCATCTTCTTTTTAATTTTTTAATTTTTAATTTTTTTTATTTTTATGTTATTTTTTTATTAAAGATATTACATACTCGAACGATTCGTATAATAATTATTAACAAAACGATTGTTAGGCATACCTCCTTTATTAAAAATTTCAAACGCTTTCTTGGTTCAAATAACGTATCGATGGACGATGTGATGAGCGATGGATTTCTATAAATTAAATCGTTGCGGTAGATTATAAAAATCGTATAACATCGACGATATAAAATCCGACATTTATTAATAAACGTTTTAATCGAAGAACAGTACGTAATTCGGACTGTTATCTATACTCTTTGGAGGATATAAGGTCACGTGATATTTGATATTTTTTTTTTTAATTTGCCAAAGAAACACGGATAATTAATATTCCCACAAATCTCATTGAAGGTATTTCATATGTTGCCAAGATAATTCAAATATTTATTTTCTCACGCGTTCGTGAATTTGTTAGGATATACTTATCAAAGATACTTTTTCTCGACGTGAAGCCATCGTAGATTTTACATAATTTATGTTAGGAACACTATATTTAGGAGTAAAACTAATGTTTTCTTTCATTTTTTTTTCGACAAAACCGCCGTTTGTTTCAATCGAATCCCGATTAATTATTTCGACGAAAACGCACAATAATCGATGAAAAAATATCTATTAACAATTCCTGACAAACGGTTAATATCTTTTGAAATGGCATAATATCGAAATACATTTTAATATATAAATACGATCAATATTGAGACAGATGATCGTTCGTATCTCTAAAAACAACACTGTCAATTTTGAGAAATTTAAAAACAAAATTTTTTTAAATTTATTCGAGCTTTCTCAATCGTATTAATTTATGCCGATAGTAATTTATTATAGTGAGTGAGTAAGAAATGACTATGAGAAATAGTACGTGATTTCGAAACGAAAGAAAAAAGATAAAGTGAAATGATAAAACGACTAAGCTTTGATCATTCCACCGAATGATTTGATCGATTTTTTTTTTTTTTTTTTTTTTTAAAGAAAAGTAAACGAAGTCGATCCCCTGTTAAACAAGAAGCTATTATTTATTTTGTTATCCGACGAAAAGAATCGACATGATTTTCTTCGCGATCGTATCCACGATTATGATTTGTAGTTCATCACTGCAATGATCCAATAACATCGACAAAGGGTCCTACAGATTATGCCGTTGAAAAATAAATAAAATCAATTCATTGTAATAATAATTTTTAATCTGATTTAATTATGTATCTATATACATATATATATATATATATATATATACTTTCTCTACAAATAAATAAAATTTCCTTATTAGAAATATCATACGAAATATGCATACGTATAAAAAATAAAAATGTTATTCCTATCGAATTAATCCTTCTTTTTGTTTTATTTAATTAAAGAATCTTCGTATATCGGATATTATTAATAAAATTAACGATTGACTCGCATATATCTTTCAATAGAAATTTAAAATAGCTTCGTGAATCAGATAACGTGATCGATCATCGATCGATGGAACAATACGCTATTGGTTATAATAAAAAGAAATCGTACGAGAAACATAAAAACATCCTATTACGTATCTAAAACGTTGTGAAGAAGAACTTATAAACAAGTAGTTTCATTGAAGAGAGAATAGAACGTTATCGATCGATCATTTATACTCCACGAGAGAAAGATCTTTACGATCACACGTGATATTTGACATTCTTGAAGGCGCTAACAGGACATAATAATAATAATAATTAACGTTTCCATGAATATTATTACGGAATCCTTTGCCTATGTATTATTATACGATCGAGATAATAATCGAGACAATAATGGCGAATCGAATCGTTTCTCGCATTTACGGGTTTCATCGATTGAACGCATCTTCGAAAATAACGTAGAAGTTGAACGCGCGAAACAATTTTAATTGATATTAATGGACAAATTTAAATTTAACATTAAGTTGACGAAACGCGCATGGACAGATATTTCATATTGAAATGAAAAAAGGCTACACTCAATATTCTATGATAAATGGTAAAACCAGTTTTGACGAGGAAGCCATTCGTTTACAATGTATTTATTTATGTATTGCCGAATTATTGTGCCGCAAATCGCGTAACGATCAATCCGAAAGGTATATATTTTAATGTTTTTCTCTTTCTTATTTTTTTTTCTTTTCTTTTCTTTTTCTTTCGAAGTACGTTATAATAGACTATAAATGGCGTAATCATGTGACACTTACGAATTTATAAATACTCGATGTCCCACAAATGGATAGATATTTCATATTATAATGAAAAGTGTCATATTCAAAAGTCTATGGTAAATAGTAAAACCAGTTTTGAAGAGTAAGTTTACATCGCATTTACCTTTGACGAATTATTGTGCTGCCAATCGCGTAACAATCAATCAGTATTTTTCTTTTCGTTTTATATATTTTTTTTTCTCTTTCAACCTACGTTACGATAAGCGATAAATGGCGTGATCACGTGACACCAGCGAGTATATACCTGCAAGTGTATAAATACTCATCGCTAATTAAACGAAAAGACAGATCGTACGTATTTCTCAACGGCAAAGAACAACGAATATAATCGATTTTGACAGTGCGTTATTCGTTTTAATTCCATCGATAAGTTCTTTGAAAGATTTCCTTTGAATTCGTCGACAAGATTAATTTCACAAATTTGTATTATCCTTTTTCTGAAACGTTCGACGAAAAATGCCTTTCGAATTCGTCTTCAAGATTAGTTTTCCGTAAGTACAGTGATTTGATGGCGAATAAAAAATGTCCAATGACAATATCACGTCGTTCTTGAAAATGATTAAAGGCGTCGATCATTCGTACGTATTAATTGATCAATCTTTACATTTCCTACAGATAAAGGAAAGAAAAAGAAAAAGAGAAAAAAAAAAGAAAGAAAAGAACGTGGATCACTTCCAAGAACAAGGCCTATCATTTTCTTATTCTGCGAAAAGGAAGAGTCAACATGGGTTTTATCTCGATCATTAGGACGATCCTCATATGCATAATTCTTGCGACGATCACATTGAAAGCTACTCCCGTCGATAGAAAAACCACTGAGAAATCGATGATAGAAATAGGTTATGCGCCTCAAGTAATTATGGCATTTCCGATACCATGTCCACTCGGAGAACAACGCGATTCCGCCGGTAAATGTCGGAAAATAGAGCAATAATATAATTTGTTGATCAACTTTTTCTAGAATATTTTTTAAAATATCTTAAAATTTTTGTTCTCGCATAATTAAGTACCTTTAAATTAAAGTTAGAATATTTGCGCGTGATGATTCTTTCGATTTTACAAAGTTTCAAATGTTGAGTGATTATGTAGCACACACGAAATAAATAAATCGATTTATGGACTTTCGCATGATCGATCGATCATAAACGAATAAGAACTTATTGTATGTACGCACGTATAAATCATGTTATAGTAATAATATTAATTTCGTAGAAAAGATCTTCATTATTTCAATGAAAATTATTTTTATTGGAATAAAACGATTTATTTTATATAAATAAACGATTGAAAAATATTCGCAATAATATTCGTGTAATCAGGCATATTTCTCTTTTCTTTTTTCTTTTTTTTTTTTATTGAAGAATCAAAAAATCATTTAGATTAGCGCGTCAGCTACCGATTAAATATTAAAATGAGAAACCGAATGATGCCGTATGCCGATCGTAAACTTAAAACAGACATGTGTGTGTGTGTGTGTGTGTGTGTGTGTGTGTGTGTGTGTGTGTGTACATATTTGTGCCGAAGGCAAACTTGTTTTTATGTATGTATGTGTTCGTTACGTTGTTAATCAATACTTTGAAATAAATGACGAGTAATTCAAGATATGATTACATATATATATATATATATATATATATATATATATATATATATATATATATAAATACTTTTTAAAAATTTTACTTCAAAAACGAGAAATATTTATTCTCGAAAATTCATAATTATTTATTTGATAAGATACTTCGATGATTCGAAAATAAATATCACGGAAGAAATAGAAAAGAAAAGAAAAAAAGAAAAATATTTATTCACGATCGTTAAAACCATACGCTTAATTTTATACGGCCTGTAGCCGTTTCTCTTAACGATTATAAAATTCCATTTTTAAACGGGTTTTCTCAAATATAGTGGGGTACAGTTGGTATAAAAGAATCCGATAGATGAAACTATAGATAGATCTCTTCGAGGATTTGCCAAGTGTTTATCAACGTTCAGCGAATATGAAATCTTTCGTTCTTTATTTCGTCACGTTTTTATTAGTGACAACACCGTTTTCAACAATCGCTCAACCATTGGGTATCCAGGGCACGGAATTACTTAATATATCGAAAAATGGAACCTCAGTTAAGTTGCCTGAAGTTGATTTGTCTGAAATTGGAAGTTTACCAGGTGACATACTCAAATGTAAGTTTAAATATATATGTAAATATTATATTAATTGAAGTAAACACGATATTTATGTTAATCTCTCTCTCTCTCTCTCTCTCTCTCTCTCTCTCCCTCTCTCTCTCTCTCTCTCTCTCTCTTTCTCTTTCTCTCTGACTTTGATGATACATTTTTATTGATAATGATAGTACCTGGTACGCTGCTCGCTGGATCGGATACGAAATGTCCTGATAATCAAAAACAAGACGTTAATGGAAAGTGCCGTGACTTATTAGAATGAGAAAGAAAAATCGATCGTTAATCCCTTAGGTAATTACAATGTCCGATAAAATAAACCAATCAATGTTTTTTCGTTAATTTGTGGATATTTTATTTTCTCTTTTTCTTTTTTTAAGGTTCGGCAAACATCGTCAAAAGGGCACGTTTGTTTTGTTTGAAATCGTCAATATAATTTTTGTAAAGAAATTTTTGCTCGAAACAATGATAAATTCGTTAATACAATTTTTCATGAAATAAAAATATACATGAATATTTCCAGATAAATATGTTCAACCGTATTAGATCGAAATTTCGTTATCCAACTGGGTTTTCCTCAAGTTAACACATATAACCAAAAGTTCAATGTTGCAATTATTGATTTTATTTTATTTTTGTTTTCTCGAAATAACACTGTTCACGAGTGCATATACTAATCTCGAATTATTCAAGTCATTTCAAATGAAAGGATTGTTGAAAATTATTACTACTACTACTTATAATAATAATAATAATAATAAGAATAATGATAAGAACAATAAATGAAAGAAGAAATATATACATAAATATGGTAAATATTATGTACGTCTTATATTACATATGAAAATGGTGATACGCATGAAAACAAAATATGTACATTTAAAAGGAAATTATAATTAAAAAGAGAATATATTAAAAAAAGAACAAAGTACAAAATATACTCCACTAATATAGCCTAAGCCAATCTAAACTAAATTAAAAAAAAAGTTTCTATTATCACAAAGACATCGGATTTCTACGAGTTTTGAATAGATTCCATGTTCGATGAAATTTTTCTTCGCGAATTCTCAAAATAATCGTGTTCTTGATAATTTGAACGAGTGAACAGTCATCGATAGGTGTATTTGATATCGATTAGATACGATGACAAATAAGAAGCTTTTCTTTTCTTTTTTTTTTTTAATTTACGTTGTACTTAAAATCGTATTGTTAATTCATAATATTTATTTCTCTCTCGTTATTTACTCGTATCAATTTTATTTTGTTTCTACTTGATTCCTCTTGTTGATTTTGCGAAACTATTTGACCTGCATGAAAATTTAATGTTATTATATCCATAAAAAAAAAAAAAAAATAGAAATAAGAATTCGCTAACTAGTCATTTATAACGACGTTGCCATTTCCGAAATAAACGAATTTAACAAATATCTATCGTCTTCAAACAATGTTATCGACCGATAAACGTACTCTCATTGTATTTCTAATATCTAAAGACCAACGAAATGATTCTTAAGAAATAACTATCTTTAAATCAATAAATTATGAATAAAGAGTATCGACAAATAATTGATAAGATGATATCCTTAGGACAAACAATGTAAACTTTTCAAATATTAACGCGTCAACATTGACTTTAGTATTATAAAGTAAAATATACATAATGTACATAATATTTAAGTATACTTTTATTACTATAATTATCATTAATATTATTATTATTATTATTATTAGTAGTAGTAGGGGTAACAGTTGTAATAATACAAAATAAACAAAAAAAAAAAAAACACGTAAAACAAAAACAAAATAAAAGAAAAAAACAGACCAACAAAAGGAAAACACAGAATGTTTTATTTCGTAGTTATTATGAAAACGAACTGATAATTTCGGTTTTTATTAAAACAACAACATTAAATATGCAACATAAGCATAATCGCTGATCGTTATTTCGAATAAAACAATCTACGAGATCACGTTCATTACTCTTTTTTCCCCTTTTTAAAATTTGTATGCCACATTTATATACCAAACTTATTATTGAATACGTATCAACAATATCCATTATTCAGCTTGAACTCGTTCCATCGCAAAGGACAAAAGTGTTTACATTTTGTGGGCCGCATCGCTGCGAGATTTTTACGTCGTCATCGAAGAAGGACACAAGTATGAGAGATTGACAAAAAAAAAAAAAAAAAATAAATAAATAAAAAAGGGAAAAGGAAAATGTTGAGTTCAGTTTACAAACAGTAACTCTGATGTTTTAACACACAATAAACGCAGATCCTAACCGATAAAAGTATACCTACACCGATACGGTGCGAGTACGCATAATTGTGCTGACTAGTGTTAGTGACGTTAGCGATGGTGGGGTAGTGGTACTTACAGTAATGGTGGGAGAATAGTGTAACGAGGTTCGCCAGTTCTCATTGTAGCTCTTACGTTCTCATCGTACATTATTCGTATCGGTCAGATAATACGCGCTTCTGAGTTAGCGAACTACGAAAGTTAACGAACGACCTTGAGAATTGTTGATTACCAACGCGGACACACCTTCGGACCAATGATGGATCGTATCGGTTCCGATTATCCTTTCCGTCCCCACTCCTCCTTTTCAAAATTTTCTGCTATCGTCATTACCGCTATCCATCCTTCCATCCTCTCCCTGCTCACTCCGACCATCCTCCTCGTACTCATCTGCGTACTCGATTTCTCTCCTTTTCTTTCCTATTTTTGTTTGTTTCCTTCTTTTTTTCTTCTGAAAAATTTTGTAGGGTATTCGTACCGTATTGGATATCGAGAGAAACAGTTGTAGACGGTCTCTCTTATAGTAAACACGTGCGAAAGGTAAATTGCCGAGAGAGAACGTTCGATCTGTACCGATCCGCCTTTACTCGTAACGATGCTATTACGGTTTTAGATAAATAGAAAAATTTGTGTTACGAATAGAAGAAAATTTGAAGAGATCTATCGAAATAAGATATGTATATAAATACGATAGGATCTTTTGCGGGTGAATAAGCAAGCAGGATCAGCAAGAAATCTGTAAGAAAGTACGAAAGTGGCACGTTGGTTCTTTTCACCGAAGTTAGAGTACTTGAATGGACACAGGAATGAAACTTTCTCATAATACTTCAGTTATTTCTGTTCTTGTTTTTTATTATTTTTATTTTTTTTTTATGCAAATGAAAGCGTTCGTTTATGTTGTACGGATATGTGACGTCGTCGGTTGAACTTATTTTCCTAAAGATATAGTTTAATTGCGCATATTTCATCAAGAAATCTTCTTTCATCAACACGCAAGATAAGTCGATAAATTATATATATTATTTTTGTCATGTGTCTGTTTGTGTGTGTATGTGTATGAACGAAAATGTAATTTTGATTTCGTCAAGAAATGAATATTATGTAATCTTCTTATATTATTAATCGAATACATATTTTTTTATTTATTTATACTCTTTTTATACATGCACGTATATAAAAATTGCATTCCTATGTAATTATTCTTTCTTTTTTCGTCTCAATTTAATGACAAAATAATCTTATTTCAATTAATCCAAGAATTTTATTTAATTATGTAATTTGATTTAACGAAGAATCTTGTTGAGACGAATTAAATTTATTAGTAACATATAGATCACGTGTTCAAACTTCAATAATAATTCGCATTGTTATCTTGAATTAAATAGATTATGTGTGTATATATATTTTCCTTATATATAAGTACAATTTTTCTATAATAAATATCACATTTAGGTATACACCTCTATGCATATATATAAATATTAAACAAAAATTTTATTCCTGTTTATGTAGTCTCTTTCTTAATTAAAAAATTTCCTAATTTACAGGATTCTAATATTATTATTAAAAAAATGATAAGCTTGTATAACTTTCGTTGACAATTTCAAATGGCTTATCACGTTTGATGATTAAGAGAGAAATAACAATAACAAAAGAAAAAGTTTTGTTTCATTGTTGTACAAAAGAAAAAAAGAAATTAATGAAATTAAAAAAAGCAAATATTTGATTGTTAGTTACTATAAAATGGTCCTGCAATTACCGTTCTCGTCACGCTTCTGTCCAATATTACATCCTATCGTAGGCGAATCTATGACAAATGGCGTGGTTTTTTGTCCAAGAGGAGGCAGTCGGGTTGGTGGCTGAGTTGGTGTTGATGAATATGGTGGTACTGTTGTTGTTTGGGAAGGTTGTAGATGCCACATTTTATCCAAAGATCTAGGAACCGGTGGTAACTTAGATATTGTTTCTTTCTTGTCCTGATTCTCGAACTTCGCACCGTTCATCGTTAATTGTACCGGTGGTGTGGTTACAACGATTCGTATCAATTTTGCATTTACGAGTACGATTGCGAAGAAAATGGCTACCAAGAGATTCATCCTTCTCGACGATAATAACTTTACGTTCGTCTGTATAAAAAATAATACGATTCGATTACATACATTTTTTTACGGATATCACAAATATCACACATAAATATGTACGAAGATAAAAATGTTATATCTATTCATGCACTCTTTCCTTTTTTTCATTAAAGTATCTTCGTATTCGAGCGATTCAAAATATAATTATTAATTTGTATTAGAAAACTTAATATCAATATTAAAATAAAATATAATTATTAACGAAATTGATTTGCATACCTTTCGATAAATAATTTCAAATGACTTCTATGGTCTTAGATTATCGATCGATGGGGATCGATGCCGAGTGATTAATCGTATTAAAACAATAGATTCGTGGAACGCTTAGAGAAATATTATTTACGTACAAGATCCGATGCGAATAGTATAAACAATATGAACCTTTTTAGTAAGAAGAGCTCGTGTTCGATCCTTTTTATACTCTTCGAACAACTTATGATCACGTGATATTTGATATTTTATTTTGATGACAATAATTAACATTTCGATGAATATATATAACCAAATCTTGACCAGGTGAGTAAACGGGTGATGAAGACAAGTCGTATAAAATTAATAAATTATCATTTTAAGTACATGTGAGTTTAATTGTATTTTACAAAACAATATATGAAAACTAATTCTAAATATGATGCATTCCAAATTGTATTCCAAATGAAAATACTAACGATTTAATTACGCCTTCTCGCAAATTTTTTAATGTTTTGTTTTAAACCACACCTTAAAGCAAAAAATTCATAGGAAAAACATACAAAGATAATTCGTTCGTTTTACAATAATTTTCAAATTAACCGCACACGCGCGAGTACAGACACAAACACAAACACATATACGTTTTAATAATGAATAATATTCGAAGGCAATGTTAAACATATATTTAAATGTCGAAGAGTGAAGACGCCGGGGATTTAAAAATATAATAAAATAGAAAAAATGAAAAAAAAAAAAAAAAAAAAACAAGAAAAACCAGTTTCATTCGAGAAAGGAACGTTTGTTTACTACCGTACTTCGTGGAGTTCCGTGTGTAGCCGATATCTCATAATAATCAGTCTGATAAATACCGATGTCCCTGCAATTACCGTTCAGATAATGCTTCTGTCTCATACCACATCCTACCGTAGGTGGTCTTTCTATCAATAATGGTGACCCATATTGTCGAGTTTGTGGTGGCTGGTAGCTTGATAGTTGGTTTTGTTGTGGATGCCACGATCTATAAAAAGATCTAGGAACCGATGATGACATAGATATTCTTTCTTTCTTGTCCTGATCCTCGATCTTTTCACCGTTCATCGTTAATAGTACCGGTGATGTGGTTACAACGAGTCGTATCAATTCTACATTTACGAGAATGATTGCGAAGAAACTGGCTAGCAAGTGTTTCATCCTTCTCGAAGATAATAACTTTACGTTTGTCTGTAAAAAGTATATTTACAAATAAGCACGAAGATGCAATTTTATTTCTGTTTGAAAATACAGCGAAACGTTGACTCTCTATGTCTTTAATCATATTAAGGTGTCCCATAAGTTTCTTCTTTTTTGATGCGAAATGAATACAAGATAAGCAAGAAACTTAGGGAACACCCTAATATATGTGTATATTATAAACGAATATAAGTATGACGAATATAACAAACATCTTTTTACGTATAAATAAAATTTTTTATCATTAATATCACACATATATATACGAAGATAAAAATGAACTTTCTATTCAGGCACTTCTTCATTTTTTTTAATTAACTATCTTCGTATTCGAACGATTCAGAATATAATTATTAACTTCAACAAGAAAATTTAATATTAATATTAAAATAAAATTTTTTACGAAATTGACTCGCATATCTTTCGATAAACAATTTCAAATGACTTCTAGATTAATACCGTAAATTAACGATCTACGGTAAATAGATAAAGGATCGATTCGAGGTACGCTTAGAGAAATATTATTTACGTACGAGATCCGATGCGAATAGTATAAACAACTTAAACCTTTTCACTGAAGAAGAGCTCGTAATCGATACTTCTTATACTCTTCGAACAAGTTATGATCACGTGATATTTGATATTTTATTTTGATGCCAATAATCAACATTTCGATGAATATATATAACCAATCTTGACCAGGTGAGTATACGTATGACGAAGAAAAGTTGTAAAAAATTAATCAATTATCGTCTTCAGTACATGTGAGTTTAATTGTATTTTTCAAAACAAAATATATAAAAACTAATTCTAAATATGATGCATAACAGATTTAATTCCGATTGTAAATACCAACGATTTAATTATCTACACTCGCAAATATTTTAATTTTTGGATTTAAACTACACCTTAGAGCAAAAAATCCAAACGAAAGCAATAAAAAGAGTTAATTCGTTCGTTTAACAATAAGAGACTCAAAGGATGAGAAAGTCAGACCAATAAGTACGATCATAGATTAAATAGATTTTTCCATGTAAATATATTTCTATATATCAAAGGTAAATACAATTTGTGTAAGACGTTCGTTATATTATTATTAGATTCTATATTGAATGGAAATATGAATGACAATATATTTTTACTTTTTCCTCATCAAGCTATTATCTCAGACTTGTCGAATAAAATTTCAAACACTTTTTATTTATTTATTTAAATTAGTTTATACATTTGACGATTAGGGGGGAAATAAAACTAACAAAAAAAAAAAATAAAAAGTAATGTTTCATCGTCATACGAAAAGAAGAAAGAAATTAATGATAGTAATAAAAGCAAATATTTGATTGTTTGTTAATTTATACAATGTTTCTGCAATTGCCGTTCTGATCACGCTTCTGTCCAATACCACATACTATCGGAGGCGTATATATGATAGCTTCATTTCGCTCGGGTGGTTTATATGCTGGGGGTTCGGTTGATGGTTGTGTTGGTGGCATAGATGTTGTTTTTTTGTCGACCTGATCCCCGAACCTTTCAACGTTCATCATTAATAGTACCGGTGGTCTGCTTACAACGAGTCGTATCAATTGTGCATTTACCAGTACGATTACGAAGAGATTGGCAAGGAAGAGTTTCATCGTTCTTGACGATAATATCTTTACGTTCGTCTGTATAAAAAATAATACAATTCGATTACATACATTTTTTTACGTATAAATAAAAATTTTTCATCACAAATATTACACATATATGTACGAAGATAAACATGTCATAACTAATCATGATATCTTGCCTTTTTTCTTAATTAAAGTATCTTCATAATCGAACGATTCAAAATATAATTATTATTTCGTAGTAGAAAATTTAATATTAATATTAAAATAAAATATAATTAGTAACGAAATTGATTTGTATACCTTTCTATAAACAATTTCAAATGACTTCTATGGTCTTAGATTATCGATCGATGGGGATCGATGCCGAGTGATTAATCGTATTAAAACAATAGATTCGAGGAACGCTTAGCAAAATCTTATTTACATACGAGATCCTATGCGAATAGTACAAACAACTTGAATCTGTTTAGTGAAGAAGAGCTCGTGTTCGATCCTTTTTATACTCTTCGAACAAGTTATGATCACGTGATATTTGATATTTTCTTATGATACCAACATTTAACATTTCGATGAATATATATAACCAAATCTTGACCAGGTGAGTAAACGGGTGATGAAGACAAGTCGTATAAAATTAATAAATTATCATTTTAAGTACATGTGAGTTTAATTGTATTTTACAAAACAATATATAAAAACTAATTCTAAATATGATGCATAACAGATTTAATTCCGATTGTAAATACCAACGATTTAATTATCTACACTCGCAAATTTTTTAATTGTTGGATTTAAACTTCACCTTAGAGCAAAAAATCCAAAGGAAAGCAATAAAAAGAGTTAATTCGTTCGTTTAACAATAAGAGACTCAAAGGATGAGAAAGTCAGACCAATAAGTACGATCATAGATTAAATAGATTTTTCCATGTAAATATATTTCTATATATCAAAGGTAAATACAATTTGTGTAAGACGTTCGTTATATTATTATTAGATTCTATATTGAATGGAAGTATGAATGACAATATATTTGTACTTATTCCTCATGAAACTATTATCTCGAACTTGTCGAATAACATTTCAAACATTTTTTATTTATTTGTTTAAATTCGTTTATACATTTGACGATTAGGGGGGAAATAAAACTAACAAAAAAAAAAAACAAAAAGTAATGCTTCATCGTCGTACGAAAAGAAGAAAGAAATTAATGATAGTAATAAAAGCAAATATTTGATTGTTTGTTAATTTATATAATGTTTCTGCAATTGCCGTTCTGATCACGCTTCTGTCCAATATCACATCCTATCGTAGGCGTATTTATGATAACGTTTTTTGGCATGGGTGGTGCACGAGGTGGGGGCTGGGTTAATGATTGTGTAGGTGGCTGATGACACAGACTATATGAAGTATTAGGAATCGATGGTTTCGTAGATGTTATTTCTTTCATGTCCTGATACTTGATCTTTTCACCGTTCATCGTTAATAGTACCGGTGGTGTGCTTACAACGAGTCGTATCAATTCTACGTTTACGAGAATGATTGCGAAGAAAATGGCTACCAAGAGATTCATCCTTCTCGACGATAATAACTTTACGTTCGTCTGTATAAAAAATAATACGATTCGATTACATACATTTTTTTACGGATATCACAAATATCACACATAAATATGTACGAAGATAAAAATGTTATATCTATTCATGCACTCTTTCCTTTTTTTCATTAAAGTATCTTCGTATTCGAGCGATTCAAAATATAATTATTAATTTGTATTAGAAAACTTAATATTAATATTAATATAAAATATAATAATTAACGAAATTGACTCGCATATCTTTCCGTAAATAACTTAAAAGACTTCTTGGGTCGTGGATCATCGATCGATTGGGATCGATGATGATTGAGTAGTCGTAATAACAAAAACGATTCTAGGAACACTTAGAAAAATCTCATTTTCGTACGCTATCCGATGCGAATAGTATGAAAAACTTGAATCTTTTCAGTGAAGAAGAGCTTATGTTCGATCCCTTTTATACTCTTCGAAAAAGTTATGATCACGTGATACTCGATATTTCCTTATGATGCCAATAATTAACATTTCAATGAATACATATAACGGATGATAAAATATGAAAGGAAACGAAGATGAAATGAAGAAGAAAATACCTACTATATATAGCAAAAACCAGTTTCATTCGAGGAAAGAATGTTTGTTTACTACAGCACTTCCTGGAGTTCCGTATTTCGTCGATATCACATAATAATCGATCTGAGAAATATTATTTCGATGCTTTGAAACTAAGGTAAAGTTGCGTTGAATGACGTAATCAAGAAATATCTTCTAATTCTATAAATACGAACACTGAATGGGGATAACGCCAGATTGGTTTTTATTTCTCAATGACAGGAGCAACAATAACGATCTTGAGAGATCATTGTATTATTATAATCCTATCATCTCAGTACTATCGTTTTGTAAGTAACAAGTGCCTAAAGAAAAATTATGCATTCTCTCGTAAATAAATGAAAGCTTCTATCTTCTTCTAAGTATTATCCATTGTATTTTTTTGTTTTGTTTTTCCTCTTAGCAACAAATTAAAAATATTTCTTATTAGTACGTCGACTATCGATTGAATAGTAAATGAAACACTGGGGAATACAATTGCAGGATTTAATTGACGTACCTGTCTGCATATGTGTGTTTATCGAAGGTAAACACATTTTATGTATTCATTCGCTACGTTATTATTAGATTTGCTATGAGAAATAAAAGATGAATGACAAGGCATTTATCCCTTCTTCTATTATTCCTACAACTCTTACTTCAAATAATATTTCTCTTGAAACTTTCATGATAATTTATTTATTATTTAAAATTCCATGATTCATTTGATTATTCCGAAACAAAAATTACAAATAAAAGGTAACGCTACAACTTCATACGGAAGAAGAGTAAACAATTTGTTTTATTAAAAATTTAATTTACGCGTAAGTAATAGTATATCGAATAAAAATTGTGAATCAATTCTATTTTTTCTCGATTAAAAATAAAACTGGATGAAAACATGAAATCACATTGATTATACCGACTTAAGATAAAGAAAATCGTTTGTCTAATTTCGCGTACCATTTAGGCTCTCACTACAGTTAAGGAATTGCGTCTCTTGGCGTAAATAAGACTCGATTGTCTTACTGATGAGTTCGAATGCTTAGACGCAACTGACAATCGATTCCTCCCGAACTGTCCATGAAGACATCCACATAACCATAAACATTACCACGTAAAACTATACTCTCGATTGGACAACGTTGCAAGAAAATTACAATAAGCTAAAGCTGATAATTGAAAAACATTTAATGGCGATAATCGACTTGCCAAAAATGGAAAGAGCGTCGTACACCGAGCTAGCCCATTTCGTGAACGTTGCACACACGAATTCGAGATTACTAAAGTTATTAAGGCAAGCGTCTTACGATACACTGCTAATTTATCTTTTGACTTCGCGAGTTGATAGATACACGCATGCGAGGTGGTGTGATGACCCCGTTTAAACGTATCTTCCACCGAGGAGAAATTTTTTCAATTCTTTCACGAATCGAGAAACTCACTCCAACAACCGCAATGAAGCTCATCACTGGCTAACACTTTCAAGCTGGGCTTCACAACTGCCAAAACTCTTTCGTCGCTTAATAAACAAGGGGACTACTTCTTGCTTCGAATCTCGCAATCTGCCTATCAACCGCGTGGAAATGAACGCGAGCCTCGCGCAAAACATCAACAAGTCTTCTCTACTTCCGTGAAGTTGATTTTCGCCGTTTGAGAGTCAGGCCATCCTGCATACCAATGCACCCAGCTAATTGAAGCGACGATTGAAGAGTTTCGCGAAATCGTCGAAAAGGCAAAACTTTGCCAAGATTGCATTCGC
The DNA here is from genome assembly GCA_911387685.1 of Dolichovespula media. NCBI lineage: Eukaryota > Metazoa > Arthropoda > Insecta > Hymenoptera > Vespidae > Dolichovespula > Dolichovespula media. The sequence goes on from OU426870.1 coordinate 3,826,167, forward strand.
GCGAACAACGACGCGAGCTAATGCAAGTCCGGGACTTGTAAACGATATAATCTGACACATACTTCGCTTCATAACGAAAACATGTAATCGGAACAAGTGATATCAAACGTAATTAGATTCCCAGTTAAGACTCTTGGCTGGGGACTTCTATCGACAGCTGTAGTCCAACTTCGGAACGGCAAGGAATACCAGTAATTGTCGTATGTTGATATAACCGCATCTAAGGTACATCTTATATCCGAAAATATGGCGCGCAAATTACATATTCGGCGGAAAAATTCCAATCCGGCGATTGTCCCATGATGAGTTGATCGAGATTCGGTGAATGTGCGTCTTCAATTTTTTGGAACTAAGTTTACGCAAAAAATAGAATGTTTAATATTACCCAGTTTGCAATCAAACGTTACCCGCACGTAACGTGGACCTGGGTAAGTTAGCGATCCCTTCAACGATCGAGTTGGCGGATCCTCAATTCCACAAACCTACTCCTATTGAAGTTATCAATGGCGTTCAACTAGCTCACATTCTAGCATGTTGGGGTAGAATTTCACTTCTTAATATCTCAGCGTCATTATTAAAAACAAAACTTGGTAGGACGGTATCAGGCGACTTGAGCAAAGCGTACGTTAAAACACACGTCAGGCGTAACCAATCAACGAGCACATCGCAAGCTCAAAACACAAGCTCTTGGAGATCGACTACTTTTCTTCCGAAACATTTCTTTCCTGCGAAGGAGACAAGAAGAAATAAAATAAAAGTCGATTTAAAAAATGAAGAGCCTGACCTAAGACAACCGTCGATAAAAGGATTTACACCGCCTATTCCCCTCAACCCGCCACAAAATATTGCATGCCAGAGGCAATCGCCGCAAGAACTTATGCCCCCCTGTTGGTTCAAATATCGCATCATACAAAAGGTAAGCGATTCAGGGACTTACAACAGCTCGTTAACCCAAACTACCAATCAGTTAAGGAATCTATCGAAGATATGCGATTGGTTCAAATAGAAAAAAATAAAAATAAATAAGAAAGAAAGAAAGAAAATCGTTTAAAATAAAGAAAAAGAATCCTGTCACGTGGACGATATTACATTGTTACGATTTAAAAACAAGTCTTTCATTGAAGCAGTATACGTGAACGTTTAGTTACTAACACACAAACACACACATCGAAAAAGCAACATGTTCACATGATATTGAAACTATTTAAAGATGATAAAATGTTAACATTTTCATGAATACTATATAATGAGGAAAGTTCAAATATGTATCATATTATCGAGGTAATAATCGAATGTGACAAGTCGAATCGTCTTTAGCACGTTACAATTAATCAGTTCTAATACATACATATCCTAATTCATACATTTGTGCCTATACATACATTACTCAAAGGATGAGAAAGTCAGACCAATGAGTACGGTCGTATATTAAATAGACTTTTGCGTGTAAATATATTTGTATATATCAAAGATAAATACAATTTGTGTTATACGTTCGTTAAATTATTATTAGATTCGATATGGAAATGATGGATGAAAGACAATATATTTTCCCTTTTTCCTCATCAAACTATATATAGTTTCGAACTCGTCGAATCAAATTTCCAAAATTATTTGTTCATTTATTTAAATTCGTTTATACGTTTGACGAATAAGGCAGAAATAAAAATAAAAAAAAAAAAAGAAAAATTAATACTTCATCATCGTACGAAAGAAAGGAAGAAATTAACGATATTAAGAAAAGTAAATATTTGATTGTTCGTTACATTATTTTGATCCTGCATTTGCTGTTCTGATCATGCTCCTGTCCATCACCACAAGCAATCTCAGGCCCATGTACGATGAAACCTTCATCGTATCCCGCATTGTATCCTACACCGCTTCCCATATCGTAATGTACATCATGCAACGATAACGTTGGTGACATAGATGTTGTTTCTTTCTCGTCCTGATTCTCAAACTTTGTACCGTTAATCGTTAATTGTACCGGTAATGTGATTACAGGATGTCGAATAATTACTGAATTTACGAGTACGATTGCGAAGAAAATGGCTAGCAAGAATTTCATCCTTCTCGACGATAATAACTTTATGTTCGTCTGTTTAAAAAATAATAGGAGTCGATTAAAACAAAGAAAGATAAAGATACATAAAGAAAAATACACACACACAGAGACATATCTGAAAGGATATATGTATACGCGATATGAATAAAATTTTTTGTAAACATCGAAAGTTTTGATCCTATTCGACAAACAACATTTGTTCTATCTGTGATAATAAACTTTACCATTACTTCTTAAAGATATATATATATATATATATATATATATATATATATATATATGTATGTATGTATGTATGTATGTATGTATGTATGTATGTATGTATATCTTTTAAGGTTTGTTTGTTCGAAAAAGCAATATTATTACAAAAAAAAAATATATTTACAAATGCATACGAACATGGAATTTTGTTTTCGTTTTAAAACACACCGAAACATAGTCTCTTAATGTCTCTAATCATATTAGGGTATCCCATAAGATTCTTCTTCTTTTTTGATGCGAAATGAATACACGATACAAAAGAAACTTACAAAAAATCCTAATGTTTATGCACATTATAAAAGAATACAAGTTTGACGAATATAACGTACATTACTTTCCATATAAAAAATATTTTTAATCACAAATATATATGAAGGAAGATAAAAATATTATATCTATTCGTGCATTCTTTTCTTGCTTTTTTAATTAAAGTATTTTCGAATTCGACCGATACAAAATACAATTATTGACTTGTAGTAGAAAATTTAATATTAATATTAATATGAAATAAAATAATTAACAAAATTGACTCGCATACCTTTCGATAAACAATTTCAAACGACTTCTATGGTCTTAGATTATCGATCGATGGGGATCGATGCCGAGTGATTAATCGTATTAAAACTAATAGATTCGAGGAACGCTTAGCAAAATCTTATTTACGTACAAGATCCGATGCGAATAGTATAAACAATATGAACCTTTTTAGTAAGAAGAGCTCGTGTTCGATCCTTTTTATACTCTTCGAACAACTTATGATCACGTGATATTTGATATTTTATTTTGATGACAATAATTAACATTTCGATGAATATATATATAACCAAATCTTGACCAGGTGAGTAAACGGGTGATGAAGACAAGTCGTATAAAATTAATAAATTATCATTTTAAGTACATGTGAGTTTAATTGTATTTTACAAAACAATATATGAAAACTAATTCTAAATATAATGCATAACAGATTTTATTCCGATTGTAAATACCAACGATTTAATCATCTACTCTCGCATATTTTTTAATTTTTTGTTTTAAACCACAACTTAGAGCAAAAAATCCAAAAGAAAACAAAAAAAGACAATTAATTCGTTCGTTTAACAATAAGAGATAGTAATCGAATATGACAAATCGAATCGTCTTTAGCACATTACAATATATCAATTCGAATATACACAAATCTTAATTTATACATTTGTGAGAATACATGCATTACTCAAAGGATGAGAAAGTCAGACCAATAAGTACGATCATAGGTCAAATAGATTTTTCCATGAAAATATAGTTCTATATGTCAAAGGTAAATACAATTTGTGTAACACGTTCGTTATATTATTATTAGATTCTATATGGAATGGAAGGATGAATGGCAATATATTTTTACTTTTTCCTCATCAAGCTATTATCTTGAACTTATCGAATAAAATTTCCAACATTTTTTATTTATTTATTTAAATTCGTTTATACATTTGACGATTAAGGGAGAAATAAAATTAACAAAAAGAAAAAAAAAAGAAAAAGAAAAATTAATGCTTCATAATCGTACGAAAGAAAGAAAGAAATTAATGTTATTAAAAGATGCAAATATTTAATAGTTCGTTAGTTTAGTTTGATCCTGCAATTGCCATTCTGATCATGCTCCTGTCCATTACCACATGCTATAGAAGGCGCATTTACGATGTAATCTTTAGAAGAAGCAGCGCGTCCTCCTGAGAAAAGTATATCATCCAAAGATAACGTTGGTAACATAGATGTTGTTTCTTCCTCGTCCTGATCCTCTATCTTTTCAACCTTCATCGTTAAAAGTACCGGTGATGTGGTTACAACTAATCGTATCAATTCTACATTTACGAGAACGATTGCGAAGAAACTGGCTAGCAAAAGTTTCATCTCTCTCGACGATAATACCTTTATGTTCGTCTGTATAAAAAAAATTAGGAGTCGATTAAAAAAAAAAAATGACCAATAAAATTTTTGGAATTTAAAAATCGAAAGTTTCGATCCTATTCGACAAACAACATTTGTTCTCTCTGCAATAATAAAATTTACCATCACACCTTATATATATATATTTAAGGTTTGTTTGTTCGAAGAAGTAATATTATTATAACAAAAGGTATATTTACAAATACGTACAATCATGCAATTTTGTTTTTGTTTGGAAACACGCCGAAACGTTGTCTCTCAAAGTCTTTAATCACATTAAGATGTCCCATAAAATTCTTCTTCTTTTTTCACGCGAAATGAATACATGATACAAAAGAAACTTACAGAACATTCTAATGTATATGTAAATTATAGACAAATACAAGTTTGTCGAATATAACATACATTTCTTTACGTATGAATAAAATTTTTTATCAGAAATATATACAAGAAGATAAAAATGTTATATCTACTCATGCCCTCTATCCTTTTTTTTTAATCAAAGTATTTTCGTATTCAAACGATTAAAAATATAATTATTAATTCGTATTAGAAAATTTAATATTAATATTAATATAAAATAAAATTATTAACGAAATTGACTCTAATACCTTTCGATAAACAATTTCAAGTGACTTCTAGGATCACAGGTTATCGTTCAATTGGGTTAGATGAAGAGTTTTTAGTCGTAATAGAATAAATCGATTCGTGATAAACTTATTTATGCACGACATCCGATGCGAATATTATAAACAACTTGAATCTTTTTAGTGAAGAAGAGCTCGTGTACGATCGTTTTTATACTCTTCGAACAACTTATGATCACGTGATATTTGATATTTTATTTTGATGCCAATAATTAACATTTCGATGAATAAATATAACCAAATCTTGACCATGTGAGTATACGTATGATGATGACAAGTTGAATATAATTAATCAAATATCTTCATCAGTACGAATGAGTTTAATTGCATTTTCCAAAATAATATAGAACATGTAATATTGTGAACAGAATGCATAACAGGTTTTATTCTGATAGAAAATTCCTACGATTTAATTATCTACTCTTTCAAATATATTTAATTTTTCTTTAACCGCATCTTAAAGCAAGAAATCCAAAGGAAAAAAAATAAAAAGAATTTATTCGTTCGTTTAAAAATAATTTTCAAATTCACCGGACACGCGCGTGTACAAATACACACAAACACATATACATTTTAATAATGAATAATATTCGCTGGAAATGTTAAACATATCTTTAAATGTCGCAATGTGAAGACACCGAGGATTTCAAAATTTATGTACAATGAAAGAGAAAAAATGAAAAGGAATAAAATGAGAGGAAGAAAAAAAATCCTATTATAAATAGAAAAAACCAGTTTCACTCGAGGAAGGAAAGTTTGTTTACCACCTTACTTCGTGAAGTTCAAGGTTTCGTCGATACCGCATAACAATCAGTCTAAGAAATTTTAATTCAAGGCTTATAACGTAAGGTAATGCTGCGTTAAATGACATAATCAAGAAATATCTTCTAATTCTATAAATACGAACACTGAATGAGGATAACGCCAGATTGGTTTTTATTTCTCAACGACAGGAGCAACAATAACGATCTTGAGAAATCATTGTAATATTACATTTCTATCGTCTTGGTTTTATCGTTGTGTGACTAACAAGTGCCTAAAAAACAAATTATCTATTCTCTCGTGAATAATTGAAAGCGTCTATCCTATCCGTTCGAATTATTGAATGAATTCTTGATGTCCTTTAGATAGAGAAAGAAAAGAAAAAAAAAAGAAAAGAGGAAAGTAAGAAAGAGAAATTAACGAGAAGAAATAAAAGCGTAACGAAAAAAAAAGTGCAGATTTCTTCGAGAAAACGAAAATTATTATTTTGTTTGTTTGTGTTTTACGATAAGAATCGACATGCGTTATTTTACGCTCATTGGTATGATATTCGTTTGCATTATTATTGATACGATCACGGCACAAGCCACAGAAGCTGACAAAGAACCTAAGAAAACCATGACATCATATCGAGGATACAGAAGACACGGGGGGCATGCTGCTAGGCCTCAAATAATTCATGGACCGAATATACTCTGTCCATCCAAACAACAGCATGATTCAAACGGTAAATGTCGTAGCGAGGTATAATTTTTCGATAAAACGGATTTGTGCAACGACATTGACCTTGTATTTTCAATTAAATATAAATTCAAATTAATTGGAAGTAATTGCTGAATATAAGTTAAAATCCACGTGTATTTTTTTTACCGAAGTTCGGAAGTTTCAAGTACGCGAGATAATGTTATAAATCATGGTAATACTAGCGACTAGAATAAATCGTTTTATTGTACATACTTGCGCTAAATCAAACCGATTATTCACTGTAACATATATATTCGTAGTAACATGTATTGCGTTTATGTTTGTAATAATTATTTCCTAAGAAAATCATTTTTTCTTTTATTTTTCATCCTTATGCAATATTACGTATTATTCCCACAAATAACATTAATCATAAGTCGAATCGTGAACGACTAAATTATGAAATAATTCATTTGACACGAATAAACAATTTAAAAAAATGTAATATTATCCGTATTATCCAGTGTAATTTTTCTGTTTTGTTTTTCCTCTCACCAACAAGTTAAAAGTACTTCTAATTAGCATGTCGACTATCGATTGAATAGTAAAAGAAATACTGTGGAATGCAATGGCATTATTTCATTCACATACCTCTCTGTATATATGCATTCGTTACGTTATTATTAGATTTGATATGAAAATAGAAGATGAATGGCAGATCATATTTCCCATCTTCTTTTTTTCTTACAACTTTTATTTCGGAAAAGATTTCTCTTGAAAATTTCACGATAATTATTTAGTATATAAAATTCCATGATCCTTTTGATGATTCCGAAACAAAAATTACCCCAAAAAAATGTAACGCTACAACGTCATACGTAAGAAAGATAAACAATTTGTTTTCTTCAAATTTTAGTTAACGCATAAATAGTAGTATATAAATAAAAATTGTGAAGTAATTCTCTTTTTTCTCGTTAAAAGATAGAACCGAATGAAAACATGAGATCACTTTGATTACACCGACTTAAGATCATAAAAATCGTTTGTCTAATTTCACTTAACTTGGAGGTTCTCACTACAATTAAGAATTTGCGTCTTTTGTCGTTGTTACAATAATTATACCTGAAGGAGTCCTTGTGCGGATCACGAAAAAATTTTATTAATTTTCTAAAAATAAAAATAGTCTCGTTCGATCGAAGGACTCTAAGACCCTCGATAACAAGGACCTATACTCTACTATGCTTTAAAAAGAAAAAGAGCAATACTTGTTCGATTCTCGTTTCGTTCGTTACAATATTTTACGAACGAAAATAAATTCTTTCTCTGTCGTTAATAATTGACCGGACGCGTAATCGATACATCGGACTCGTGCACGTTTCAAAAAACATTATTCCATGAGGGGATCTTCAAAACTCTCCGCAATGCGATTTCTTTTTGGAAGCGCCTATCATGAAAATTTCGTTCGTTGACCTAAAACTCTTGGCGGGAACGTCGAATTTAATTAATACTGCAAAATCGACTCTCGACATGTGCGATAAAATTCTCGATACACATATTACCGAACACTCGTTTAATCGCTTAACGTCGACATTCTCGTCGAATGCACAGGGCAATATCGTTATGCTACAGTTCTAGAAATCTTTTGCTCTCGTCGAGCTATTATCGATCTTTCGTAATCTAAGTGAGTTCGTGACAACGTACAGATACCTGAACACGATTGGCGAACTCATCGAAAAAGTATCAGACGACGTCTGAGTAACTTCAAACGGCGTGGCGAGACCTTTCTCTCGAATACCACTAATTATTCGAAATCGGAAGACGTCGCCATTTCGGATAGCCATTTTGAAGGTCAATCGATTAATTCATCCCTACATGGATTATCCTTTCAGGATTATAGAGCAGGCTACGAGTGGTTGTATACATGTGGAATCTACCACATTGTTATAAAAAGATCTGTTTTCATTCAACAAAGAAAGAGAAACGTCTAACGATTTATCGATTCTATATAACGTTCGATGAAAATAACATCCTTCCGTTCTTCCTTTCGTCGTACTTTTATCAGTGACGTCACCATTTAAAGCAAACCATTGTCCATCAAGAACGTATAATTATTGTATCGATCTAACACTTGGAAAAATAGAGTTAATTTATTTGAAATTGATTTATAATGAAGTGACAATTCTATTGGGTGTCTTTATCGAAAGTAAATGATAACTACACATTAAGATTATATTAATTAAAGTCAACAGAATATTTTATGATCTATTTATTGATTGCATTTAATTATATATTTTTATCGATAGTTAGATCTATCATTTATTATTAATTATTTCGTGTCTTAACTCAGGAACGGATAGAGATAGAAATTTCCGTATGATATAATAACAAAGTGCGTTTTCATTAAAGTGGCGATCGAAAAAAATATCGATCATTATTTCTTTGATAACTATAATTACGATGTAAGTGTAATTACCAAGTGGATATGCATCATTATAGAAGAAAAAAAGGAAAACACTCCCGTTTATGTTTCTTGAAATCGATGATGTAAGTTTCTAAAAGACATTTATTTGTTCGAAGTGATAAATCTGTCATACTTTGTCCTATATAGAAATAAAAACATACATATATGCAGACGGATATGCAAAGTGAATTCGAGTATTTCATCGAAGTGGTACAACCGGTTTTACTCGAGTGAATTTATTCAATGTAAACTCGTCCCTCTTGTTTCGTAGATTTCCCGAAGAAAACATTTATCGATTCATAAGAACCAGTCGCAAAGTTCGATTTTGATCTTCCACTTTGATGAATGTTTATTGGATCACAGGATCGATAAACCAAAAGAAATGTTTTTTTTTCTTTATAAAAAAAAAAAAGAAATATTAATAATAAAATTTAATTGAATTAACGAACTTTCGATGTCAATAAATTTCTTATAAAAATTTATACGAAAGGTTAATATAAAAATTGTCGACTGTCGAAAGAAAAAAAAAAAAAAAAGAAAAGAAAAAGAAAGGAAGAAAATAAATAAAATAAAATAAAAAAACTGTTCGAGATAATCAAATTAATAATTATACGACTCCGCTAGACATCGTTGTACCGATTCATGTGGCATTGATCTTCGATAAATCGATAACCATAATTAACCGTGCTAATATGCTAGCAATGAGGTAAGCGCAAGCAGAGCTTTCATCTTCAAGCTTTGGAGATATTCGAACGTACGTTGTTTACTATTAATTAAACCTATTCATTCTCAAACGAACTCTTTGAAAACTATACTATTGGGTATTATTGATGTTTATATTTTCGATTGAACCCCACACATTTCTTACTGACATACATAAAATTGTCGACATATCCATTCGTGTTCTTATATATTTTAGTTTCTTTATTATATAAAAAAAAGCTAAAAGTAACGTGTCCACGATACTGTTTAAGCTAGAAAAATTTCAACTTGGAATATATATATATATATATATATATATATATATATATGTTTATATATAATAACTTCTGAATAAATATATACGTATGTATAATTAAACTATGTGTTTATAAAATGTGTTAAAAATATATATAAAATGAGATATACAAAAAGAAAGAAAATCGTAACTATATATATATATATATATATATATATATATATATATATATATATATATATATATATATATATATTAACTGCGTTTATACAAAAAAAATTACGTATGTGCGTTTAGATAAAGAAAATTACGTGAGAATATAAAAACAAATTTTTGATTGGCCGTCATTTTGTAATAATTCTACGCAAGCCGTTTCAATCTCGCTTTTGTCTTTCACCACATTCTATGATACGACCAATTATGATTGAATGATAAACCGTAAGCATCGGACGCCTTATAGACTCGGTCATTTCTTCGTCCTTTTCCACAATTTTTTTAATTACTCGTCGTTAACAGTAACGGTGATACAGTAACAGAAAGTCCTTCCAGTGTCTCACTTATCAGTACTATTGCGAAGAAATTAACTAGGAAAGATTCCATCGTCCTCGACAAAAATATTTTTACGTTCGTTCGCGTACGGAGTCAATGAATTGATGTCAAATATTCTAAAATTTAGAAACGAAATAGAATGGAAAAATAAATTATATGATGTGAATAAAATCATTAGAATTAAAAGTCGATTTTTGACGATAAAAGCGATATTTGTTATCTCTGTATAAGAATAATGATCATTTTTATATGTTGAGACTCTTATTAAATTATTCAAATATTTCTTCTAATGTTCATTTACTTGAAAAAATAATATTATTATTATAAAGTGTGTGTGTGTGTGTGTGTGTGGATATTTAATTTTTATATTCATTACGTTCGAATCATTGAATAGATATAACATATATATTTATGCATATTTAATCCGAATGAAATTTTTGTAATTGAAAATCGAGGGATTCGATTTGTTTTTCAAGAAACGAATTTAAAAAAGTTTATATATTAACATATTTTGTATTTGAACGATTGAAAATTAATTATTAAAAAAATTGTTTGACTAACATACCTTTCATTGGAAATTTCCAATGTTCCTCAAGTCAGATAACGGATCGATCGATCGATCAATGACGAACGATTGAAAAGAAATTTTTCGAGGAATGTATAATCGTAATATGCTCGCGATACAAGTTATTGACAAGTATAAACAAATATTTTCATTACAAAATATCTCGTGATCGATCATTTACTTATACTCCTTGAAAGGGTTACCTATTATGTGACATTTGACATTTTTCAAGATGGCGAAAAAAAATAATACTTCACATTTCTATGAATATTGCAGGAATATTATGGAATCTTTTGTGTATGTGTGTATATACGTGTAATCGACACAAGTCGAATATAACTATATTTTCGCATGTATGAGTTTTGATATATTCAGGAACACGATGCAAATCGGATTTCTTCTCGATTGGAATAATAATAATTTTTATTATCTTCTCTTGTCTCTTTTTTGCTTCCTTTTTTTCAACGACCTTAAATTTCGAAATCAGAAAGAAAAAAACAAAAGAATTAATTTATTCTTTTAGTAATATTTTACATTTTATCAAACGTATATGCACACACACACACACACACATATTCATACGTAACGTTAAATATATTCTTAACTGCTTATGATAAGTAGTGAAATAAGTAATTTTACTTTATTTCTTTTCTTTTTTTTTGAACGACGTTATAGCAAGATATAAAAAAAAGATAATAAAAAAAAAATTCAACTCGTTTAATAATAATTTAAAAAAATGTCAACAGAATACGCACACAGCACACACGCGCGCGCGCGGACAGACATAACTACGGTTTTGCTAATAAATAAAATGAACATTTAACGTGTAAACTTCTTTTCCTCTTAAAATGAAGTCACATTTAAGATTTTGAAATTTATATTGAAATGCCATAAACAGAAAGAAAAACCAGTTTCTACGTGGTAGTATTTTATTTACATCGTGTCTCGAAGGACCGTTTTGTTTAATAAGCATAATAGTCGATTAAGAAGGAATATCTTTTATTTACTTGGAATGTATAGTTAATGCTTGAAATGACGTAATCATGGTATAACGTATAAATACGATCACATCGGGCTAGCAGTAAGTTACAATATCGTTCGTTACTTCAACAGCGAGAACAGTAATATCGATCTTCGAGAATATCGATCCTTTGATAGTTTTTTTTTCTTCAATACATAAGTATATACATAACATACGTACGTACCATATCAGATCGTCTTAATTCGAGTAAGTACATAGTGATTTAATGCAATTTGTATAATATTCATAAAAAACATTCATCATGTAAATCAGGATGATAATTAAACGTGGATCGTTCGTTAGAATTATTTGACAAATTTTATGTCCTTTAGATAAGAAAGAGAGATAGAAAGAAAAAAAAAGGGAAGAAGGAAATAAGAAATACGTGGATTTCCTCGAAGGAAAAATATTTGTTTGTTAAATGGTATAAATCCCTATGAAGAGAATCGAAATGCGTTTCTTCCTCTTGATCATTTGCACGATTCTGATGTGCATTATTTTTCCAATGATCATGGCTCGAGTTAATGTCCTTGGACATAACATTGTTCCTCAAATAATTCAAGTACCGCCGAGATCATGTCCACTGGGACAAAAACGCGATTTAATCGGTAAATGTCGAATAATAATATAATGGTAATTTTTTGGTATAATAATCAATCGCAAAAGCACAGATATAATTTCTTAACCTTCTGTGTTTGTACTTTTTTCTTTTTTTTTTTTTTTATTCACGTGACGTTTACTCTCGAATTAATACACTAATATTAAATGGCCGATCGACTATTCACTAATTAGGACGTATATATACACACATATACGCACGTTTATGTTAATAATAATTCGTTTTGAAAGAAAATAATTAATTTTTTGTTCTAATCTTATACGATCTTACACATTATCACAACAATTCTAATTCCAATTATAACATTGAACGCTCGATCATTAATAAAATTATAATTTGTTTTAAATAAATAAATGATTGAAAATGCATAATAATATTCGCATAATTAAATATAATTTTTTTCTTTTCAATCAAATCATAAAAAAATAAATAAACATTAAAGAAAAAACTAATGCATTGACTATCGATTGACTATTTGACTATCGAAGTAGTACATCGGATGATTTCGAGAATCCAATCATAAAATTAATAAGACTTATGTATGTATGTACGTATATACACATCTATGTATATATATCGAGGGCAAACATATTTTATGTACGTGTTCGTTACGTTGTTATTAGATTTAACAGGGAAATAAAAGATGAATTATTTAATACATTTTTCTTGTTTCTTTTTTTTCTTTTTTTGAAGCAACTTGGATCCAGAGAAAGATAAGTATTTATTGGTATATAAAATTTGATGATTTATTTGATGATGAAGTATCAAAACTTACAAAACGAAAGAGTAATGTTTTATTTTATTTATTTATTCTTTTATTTTTTATTTATTTTTTTTTCATATAGTTAGTCAATTTGGTTTATTAATAATCCAATTAGCGCATATCTATCTAAATAAGATGTAAATAAAAATCGTGACTCGATTCTTTTCTTCTGTTTTGAAATAAGAACTGAATGAAATATAATTGATCACTTTCAATCGCTCGTATTTTAAGATCTTACAAAATATATAATATTTAAATTATAAAAGTATGTAATATATAAATTAGATTTGTTCTGAAAAGAAAAAAATGAATAATTCGATACATTTTTCCTTATTATTTCTTATATATACTTTTTAAAACTTTCACTTCAAAAACGAGAAACATTTATCCTCGAAAATTCATAATTATTTATTTGATAAGATATTTCGATGGTTCGGTAATAAAAGTCACGAAAGAAATAGAAAAGAAAAGAAAAATAAAAAAAAAATTTATTCACGATCGTTAAAATTATACGCTTAGTTTTGTGCAGCCTGTAGTCGATTCTCTTAACGATTAGAAAATTGGATCTCTAAACGATATTCTCAAATATAGTGGGGTAACAGCTGCTATAAAAGGATTCGTTCAATGAAACGATAAATAGATCCTCTTTGAGGATTTGCCAAGTGTTTATTAACGTTCAGCGAATATCAAATCTTTCGTTCTTTATTTCGTGACGTTTTTATTAGTGACGTTACCGTTTTCAACAATCGCTCAACCATTGGGTGTCAAGGATGGTGAATCACTTAATATATCGGAAAATGGAATCTCATTTAAATTGCCCTTAAATTGATTTGTCTGAAGTAGGAAGTATACCAGGTAACTTAATCAAACGTAAGTTTAAATATGTATAAGAATTATATTAATTAAAGTAAACACGATATTTATATTAATCTCTCTCTCTCTCTCTCTCTCTCTCTCTCTTTCTCTCTCTGACTTTGATGATATATTTTTATTAATAATGATAGTACCTGGTACGCTGATCGCTGAATCGGATACGAAGTATCCTGATAATTAATGTAGATACGTTAATGGAGACTGGCGTAACTCATTAGAATGAGAAAGAAAAATCGATCATCATTTCCTTAGGTAATTATAATCTCTGATAAGATATAAATCAATCAATGATTTTTCGTTAAGTCGAAGATAGTTCTTTGTTTCTCTATCTCGTTTTTTTTTTCTTTTTCTTTAAGGCTCGGCAAACGTCGTAACACGATAAGAAAAGGGCACGTTTGTTTCGTTCGAAATCCACGATCTAATTTTCCAAGAAACATACATACATACACACACACACACACACACACACATATATATATCTTGAAGAGACGATAAATTTGTTATACCATTTCTGATATAAAAATAAAAACATTTCTAGACAAATATTTCAATCGAATCCTCGTAAGTATTGGTATATTTGATCGGAACGGTACAAACCAGTTATTTCGAAGTAAATTTGTTCATTTCATGGAAAACGTGTTTCTCTTGTTTCTTGATTTTACGAAGGGAAAATTCATCGATTCGTCGATTCATAAGAAACTCTCGCTACGTTCGATTTTGATGAATCTTCGTAGGATTGATAGAACAATAGAATTGTTTACGTTTCCTCGACGAAAATAAAATATGATAGACTTTAACCGTAACGGCAAACTTTTTGATTCTTAACAAACCTTCTTTGCTAAAGTTTCATCCAAATGATTTAATAACATCCTTGTTTGGTGATCCTTTCGTTGATTTCTCTGCAGTTTGTTTCTTTTCTTTTCTTTTTTTTTTTTTTTTGTTTTATACGAATAACTAAAAAAACAATTAAAAGAGAAAGAAGAAGAAAATTAAAAAAAGAAAATGTTGATAATTATACGACTTCCTACGTTTTATATTATCGTCGTACGACAACGATACGACATTGCTCTTCGATAACTCGATCGATAAACCATAATTAGCCGTGGTAATATGCTTGCAATGGGGTGATAGTAAGGGGGAATGGACTTGAACACAAGCAGGGATCTTTTACGTTTGAGCTTTCGAAATATTCTCTCGTGTAACGTTGATTACCATTAATTAAACCCATTCGTTCTCGAACGAAATCTTCGAGACTATACTACCATTGGGTTATATTTAATATTAATATTTTCGATTGGCCCCATATTTATTTTTCTTTCCGACAATAAATATAAAATTGTCGACAGATCGCTCTCAATTTTATCGAGATCTTCATATACTTCGATAAGAAAAAATGAAAAGAAAATAATACAAAAAATGGATAGAAACGATAACAGGATTTACGATTTTAATAAGTTAAGCGAAAAAATTTTTTTGATTGAAATTAATTAAAAAAGGAAGAGAGAGAGAGAGAGAGAGAGAGAGAGAGAGAGAAGGGTTCTAAAAAAGATCTCCCATAGGAAATTACTTGGAAACGAACTAAAGGTGTTAGAGGAAGAAGAAGAAGAAGAAGAAGAAGAGGGAGAGAAGAGAAAAAAAAAGAAATTTGTAAGCTAGAAAATTTTTTTTTTTTTTTAAGAACGTCTCGCGCATGTTGTTCATCTCGTCTACGTTGTACGTACGTACACATATGTTAATAATTTTACAATATGTCATGGAGGATTAATTTACACGAAATGAATTCGTTTTATATGGTCGGGCAAAAACTTGCCATCGCATTATCTTGATGGGTTTAGCAGAAATTTGATATTATACTGAATTGTTTATAATACCGTACGTATTCTGACATAGTTATTATTTATATTATTGTTATTATTGTTATCGTCATCGTCGTCGTTGTCGTCGTCGTCGTCGTCGTTGTTGTTGTTATTGTTGTTGTTGTTAATGCTGTCGTCGTCGTTATTATTGTTGTTGTTGTTACTGTCGTTGTTGTCATGCCGTTAACTTTTTACTTCCGAATGTTAGATTGATATGTCCAACATTTCATGGTCTGATTTCTCTCATCCGTTCGTCGAATAAATTATTAAATGAACAGGTAGGATCCCATTTCGACGTATTGATGTCGGTGTTTGTAATTAATTCGTTAGAGTGCGAGTGAGAGAGTAAGAGAGAGAGAGAGAGAGAGAGATAGAGATAGAGATAGAGATAGAGATAGAGAGATAGAGAGAGAGAGAAAGAGAAAGAGAGAGAGAGAGAGAGATAGAGAGAGAGAAAGAAAGGGAGACAGTGAAAGATATCAATGTTATTGCAAGTGACAGCTTACGAATGATTTTCCGAGATAATTTTTAATAAATATGTTTCGGTGACATCGTAAGAAGCAATTAGTTGGAAGAACGATAACGGAATATAAATGACGAGTTGCACGGAAATGGTAAAACATCTAGTCGGTATTCCTCAATTTCATATATTATTGTTGAATGTGTGTGTGTGTGTGTGTGTGTGTGTGGCGCGCGTGTATGTGCATGCATGCATGCGTGGATACTTCCATGTGTTTTGATACGTGATATTTCGAGTGACATTTTATTACTTACATGGAACATTCTACAAATGTTGATTATCGACCGACAAAACAGAGCTTCGTTATCCAACGAAACGTGTAATCTACTACTAGCCAGTAGGTGCAACGTCGCGATGTATAAAAAAAAGAAAAGGAAAAGAGAGGTTGGTGGACGTTAGAGTTTAGAAGACCGTTAACTTTACAAAATTTATCCTACAATTCAAATCGAAAACATGCTACGATTGTACTCTATCGCGTTAGGCCAAATCGAATTATAATTATATTCGATTAAATAGAATAGATTCTCGTGAATGATTATTATCGTGCATAGAGTTATATGTGAAAATTTATCGTTGCGATAGAAACGTTTCGCTCATCGTCGAAATAAAAATAATGTGTTACGTCGTGTAAATTGTATTTCTTTTCTTCTTCCTTTCCTTTTTTCTTTCTTTCTTGCAATCGTGAAATTAACAATGATGTATTGACGATTAATTAATACACTCGTCACGATTGACGATCGTAACGTTCTTTCTATAAATTCGTAAAAGATTCTTACTATCGTCACTATAAAAAATCTATCCTTCGTATAAACGTAATTTATAAAATATTTATAAATCGATCTATTGTAATAAAATGTATGCGTGAGCACGCGCGTGTCCGGTCTGTTTATCTTTTCTCTGTCGTTTCATCAAAATGCATGTCTTGACGTATTTGAAATCAAAGAAGACAAAAAAAGAAAAGAAAAGGGAAAAAGAGAAAGAAAGAAAGCAACATCAAGGAGTACTTCGTATCCCAATTCAATGCAAAATAAAAAATTGTACTTTATCTATTGCTAATTAATACATAACGTATAATAATAATAATAATAATAATAATAATAATAATAATAATAACGACGTTAATCCTACAAACGTGATATCACGTGCTTTACATTAACGAATAACGTCGGAAAATTACCGTGACAATACTTCTAACGAATAGTACAATCAAACGAGTCCGTACTCGTGTATACTCTACTTATCGATATAGCGCTATTAAAATACGAAATCAATAGGACGCAATAAAATTCGTTCAGCATGCTAACCATGCTAACAAGAGAGAAAGAGATAAATAGATAGATAGATAGATAGATAGATAGATAGATAGATAAAGAGAGAGAGAGAGAGAGAGAGAGAATAAAAGAAAGAGAGAGAGAGAGAGAAATGAGAGAGAGAGAGAGAAAGAGAGAGAGAGAGAGAGAGGAAGAAAGAGAGATAGAGAAGCAGCGCGAGTTTTATGTGGGAAATACAATACCGAAAGCGGTCATTCATTATTCGTCGACCATTTTCACATACTACAAAACATCACGTTCCGACTATTGGACGATATAATGTTAACGATCCTTTATGGAAATGCGAAAAACGCTAATTAGTCGAACATTCGATTTGTCCGAAAGCTTCGTTTCGTTTCGTGTCGGACGACGCTAATCGTCGTAACGATCGATGATAAAAGGAGAAAGATTAAGGGGCAGACGGAGGGAGGAGGGAGGAGGGAAAATGAGGGACGGGACAGACGGAACTAAGAGGGAACAACACGCGAGATACATTATTGAATGTTCGTAATAATTTATAGAAAAATTTTGATTGCCATAGCGTTCGCTATTCTCACGATAGTTACAATGTTCTTAATTGTATTTAATTATAAGTGTGATCGAAGAAAATTCAAAAATTGTGAAATATTATTATTATTATTATTATTATTATTATGTTTTGTGTTGTCTTTCAAAAATTTCTATTATCCCTTTTTACGAAGTTCTTCGTGCGAGTGAATGCAATGGAGAAAGTAGTAAGGGTCGAGTACGTAGTCAGCCTGACAAGGCTCTTCTTCATATAAACTTTTTTACTACTTTATAAATCATCCTTGTAAATTGTTAATATGTAAGTATATATATATATATATATCGTATGAACCCTTTACAGTTAAACCATCGATCTGCTCAACTACAAGAATTTCTATACACCATTTCACGTATCAATAACACAATCGACGAAGTAAGAATCAAAATTCTAACTCCGTTCGAAGAAAAATCACATAGTATATATATATATATATATACACACATAGACACACACACACACACAACTTATCCTTCATTTCCACTCTTTCTTCCATACGCGTTCGTTCTAACAAACACAATTTATATATGTTTCTTTTAATTTTCCGATCACTATAGGAGCACACAGGTTTCCTGTGTAATAACAAAACAAAAGAAAAAGAAAAAGAAGAAGAAGGAGAAAGAAAAGAGAGAAAAAAAAAAAGAGAAAAGAAAACGACAAGTAAAGAACACCCTCGGCGTGAAATTCTTTCGCAAAACTTATATAAAAATGAAGCCCAAGAAGGAAGCGAAGAGCGAGGAGAAACAACGAATTAAATAGGAGAAGGGAGAGAAAAAATCAAAAAATAAATAAAAAAAAAAAAAAAAAAGAAAAATTAGAAAAAGGAAAAAAAGAAAATAGTTTAATCCCGCGAATCCAATAACAGTCGTAGATCGTTTCGAGTTCGGAAAGACGAGTGACACTTTCGTTGAAGTGCACACCTTCGAGTTTGCTCTGACGATGCAACGAAGACTCGTCGTCGTCGACGTCGTAGTCGTCGTAGTCGTCGTCGTGGTCGTAGTCGTAGTCGTCGTCGTCGTAGTCTTCGTCGTCCTCGTCCTCGTCGAAAGGGGTGGGCCGCCCTTTCTAGCGACGCTTTCCACCCTCTACGAACAGCGCCGCCGCTACCACCACCACCATCGCCGCCACCACCACCACCACCGCCACCACCACCACCACCATCATCACTACCACCACTACTCTCCGACCATCTAGCCAGCCAGCCATCCAGCCAGCCAGCCAGCCAGCCAGCTTCCTCCTGGTGTCCGCACGTATACCAGAGAGCGACTGCTGCCGAGTTTCGTGGCTCCTTCGGTTCACTCAGTAGCGCCGGGTGTTTCGACGCGGCAAGAGCTTATAATTTGCCCCAGTGTCGCCATACCATCCCTTGTTTCTCTATCGAATTTTTACACGTCGATCGTATATCCTACCGCTTATCCCCTACCCCTCTCCCCCCAAACCACACCAACTAACTCATTCACTCACCCACCCGCTCGGCCCAAATCATCTATCTCGCTCTTCGACAATAATTTCATCGTAACTACTTTTTTTATTTCTTTCGATAACTTATTAAAATATGATCTTGAGTGACATTACATTAGACACATCTTAAGGACTAATTATATACATACATATATATATATATATATATATATATATATATATAAATACGTATGTATATATATATATATATATGTTTATTGTAAACAAAAAATATATCGGATATATCGATATCGTCATTTTATCGGACTACTAGATCGAATGGATCTCGCGGGATAAGGGAGCCGCCCAGCCGCGAAAACGCGCAAAACCCTTCCTACCTTTAGCAACCTAGACGACCAACCCCCACTCTCCCTCTCTCTCTCTCTCTCTCTCTCTCTCTCTCTCTCTCTCTCTCTCTCTCTCTCTCTCTTCACTCTACTCCGCTTGCGACTCCTCGACGCGCATGAAAACATCGGCGCGGCGCGTGCAATCTTTGTAGTTGACTGGGTGACAGCGTGTGCTTTGGATCCTACGGATAGTTTTCTTCGGAGGGATTATATCGTTGTACTTCTTCTTATTCTTTCTCTTCTTATTCCTCCTCCTCCTCCTCCTCCTCCTCCTCCTCCTCCTCTTTCTTCTCCTCCTCTTCCTCCTCCTCTTCTTCTTCTTCTTCATATTATTATTATTATCATTACTATTATTCATCGTTTTAATAATTTTTTCTTTTCTCTTATTTCCCAACTATTCTCCAATTTCTGATTTTGATATAATCGAAGGAACGTGGAGTTATGCCAGTGACGAGAGTGCCAACTGTCTTTCATCCTGACGGTGGTGGTTGTGATGTGAATGATGAGATAAATCATTCGAAGCTAACGTCGGACCAGTGTTACAAATCTGTACTCAATTGTGATACAACCATTGCTAATACTACTGCTACTACTATTACTAGTAATAACGATACCAGTGCTACTGCTACTACCATTACTGCTACTGCTACTGCTATTGCTACTGCTACTGCTACTTCTTGTTCTCGTGCTACTGGTTGTGCTCAATCAAGGAAACGTAACGATTACGCATTAGTGAC
This sequence comes from Dolichovespula media, assembly GCA_911387685.1. Classification (NCBI taxonomy): domain Eukaryota; kingdom Metazoa; phylum Arthropoda; class Insecta; order Hymenoptera; family Vespidae; genus Dolichovespula; species Dolichovespula media. Next base: position 3,847,114 of record OU426870.1, read on the forward strand.
TTTTCTTCGAGTCAACATGAGAGCCGCTATCATCGGTGTTATCGGTGTTCTCGTTGTCCAGTTCGCTGGTACACTTGGTATCTCCAGCAAAGGTGAGTGAGAAGGATTTAATGCCTTTTTTTTTTTCTTTTTTGTTTTTCATTTTTTCTTTCCTTCCAAGAAATCGTCATCTCGATTGTCAATATCGTGGATAGATATGCAACGAAAGTTTCGAAGATGTGATATTATCGTTTTTTACGCTGACGAAGAACCTGTGAGGATTATGTGCTACTCTTCGTTCATATTATCGATTCGAGTGTGTCGAGTGATGATTCATCGATGATTAGAAAAAAAAAAAAAAAGAAAAGAATAAGTAATTAATAATTCGTTCGAAACGAGTATTTCCCGAAGGTCGGTTTTCGGAGATCTATCGTTTCTCATACGAGTTAACGATAACACGTTAATAATAATTCGTTCCTCGTTTTTTATCATCGATTCGAAAGTGTCCGAGTGATATCGTCGATGATTAAAAAAGTGTATTCGTTATTAATAAAATAAATCGATGATAACGTATGTGTAACGTGATTAACAATTCTTCGACGTTACGTGATTTATGATAGTGATGACGACGATACGATCGTGACGTCGTTTTTAAAGATCATTTCGAAAGGTTTTTTTCTTTTTCATTTCTTTCTTTTTCTTTTATTTAAATTACGTCGGATATCTTCTATGGGTGATACGACGGTACAGGGGATCTCTGATGTTTCGCAATGACGTCGATGAAACATCCGTAGTAGGACTTCTCATGGGGTTGGGGGGGGGAGGGGAAAATCACCGAGTGAATAGAAAAGAGTGCGGGATTGTATGCATACGTCCGAATGACAGTTTCGATTTAAAAGTGTCAAGTGAATGTTTGTTTTCCCGACGATTCGTACATTTTTCTCAACAAATGTAATTAATATTCCGATTACGACGACGACATATACGCCCTACGTGTTGATCGATTGGCAATTCGCTGGCGTTGACGCGCGATTATTTACAAAGAAATACAAACGAACGATTGATCGCTAAGACAATTATTCGACAATTTTTTTACGATTCTTGTCAGGACGCGTGACGCGATGAAACGCATTAAAAAAGAAAAAAAATATATATATATATATATTTCGTATTCTCATCTCTTCGTGAAAAAATTATCGTGCGAATTTTGACTAGAAGCTCGTTTGCACGTATAATAATCTCCTCCATATTTCGTTTATATTCTTCGATTGGAAAGCGTCGGACCATACGAAATCGTATAATGTCTAGCGCGCACGAGCTGATAGTTTCATTCTATACAGAATATAATTTTTCTCGAAGAAATTTTATATTTTCAGCCGATAAAAAAAAAAAAAGAAAGAAAGAAAGAAAAGAGAAGAAAAGAAAAGAAAAGAAAACGGTTTGCTCCTCCCAGGCTTGTACCTCTGATATACTCCTTTAATGACACCAATGAAATATTATAATACGATTTCTCGTGGGAAAATTAGCAAGTGGATAGAAAATGTCTCACTTTACTTATAACCTCCCCCTCATCCCGCCCCGTCCCACCACCACCAATCTCTCTTTCTCACTGTGATAGCATTTCAGATGAAGAAAAGTGAAGTTAAGAATAATGTGACGCCATTAAAATGGACGTGCCGAATGGGGATCGTTAAAACTTAAACGCGAGTTACAATAAGTTTCGTGGGAAAAACGATTAGAAATTTTCCGTGTGATTAATACTACGAAAATTATGAAATCATTTTTTGTATCATTAATCGAATACTTCTTTTTTCTTATGGTTTCGGGACGGGGATAGCGGAGGGTGGGTTTCTTGCCTTTCCATTCCTTATTGTTTTTTGGTTTTGGTTTCCTTTTGCTTTCCTTCCTCCTCTCCCACCCCTACTCCTCTACCCCGAAAAGAAACGGAAGACGCGTGCACATGATTCATCGTTGAAAGAATATCAAAAGAGCGTCGGGGATAACAGTAACGAGACATACAATTCTTTCTTTTGACACGAGAGCGTCGCGTTTAATAACGAATACCAACGACGTGAAACACAAGGCAAAGATGTCATTCACGTTATCGTGATGAACGCGTATCGATAGCTATCATAATTAGGCGAGTTCACGTGTCACACGATCGCGAACGATGCCGTACGTCGAACTCGTTACTGTCTTTCAAACCGTTGATACGCGACGTATTCTTCCTGTTGGAATACATTTCTCTAAGGAAATAGAAAAGGAGATAGAAAGAAAGAAAGAAAGAAAGATCAAACGGGAAAAAAAGCAAAATTGGAAAGATCTAAAATAAAAGGAGTACGTAACGTTTGCATTAAAAGAATATTGGTATTATAAAGAAAGTTATCAAATTTTTTATTTTCGCGCACGGTTGATTAACATTTTAATTATATCCAGTATATGATCTAATCTTTGTCTATAAAAAATTAAAGAATCTTCGTTTAATTGTTTAAATATAGAGATATAATGTTGTGATATCTAATCTTTATTTCTGTATATCTGAAAACAACAAGTTTTTCATACCAAAGGAATAAGTTATATCACAATGGTTTCTGTATAATTTTCTTTTTTTTTTTTTTTTTCTTTAATAATATAAATCGTACTAGTATAAGTATAAATAATCAACTTTTTACAAGTAACTTATACGGATAGGGGTTTTACCATAAAAGTTACACTGTACTTAGTCGTATTATACTTCTACCGGTGTAAGTTATATTCAGTTTAATATAACTTATACATAGAAAACGTCAATCTTCGAATACGAATAACATACTATACTAATCTGTCTAACGTAATACTAATAATTAATTAATTTTCTAGTGTGAAAAAACGAAATAAAATTCTAAAATATTTATGTATGTATATTTACATACACATACGTTTCATGTGAGTTTCAAAGTCACATGACGTTAAAGAAAGTTGACAGAATCAATATCTACATCAAAAAACAAAAAAAATAAAATAAAAATAAAAGTCTGAGTTACAAATATTTCAAAAATATTTTAAGTTTTATCAACTCTCTCTCTCTCTTTCTAAATGTCATATTAAATTGATACGATTAAGTATAATCGATAAACTGCAAAAATTTCGAACTAATTTACACACATACACACACGCGCGCACATAAAAAAAAAAAAATCAAAGAAAACTGACATATGACAATTCAAAGATGGTTTCTACTTTGATGAATGTTCCCCGACGTATTATTATAATACTGCTTCATTGATATTCAGCAAGCACAGGCATTATAATAAATGTCTCTTTCTCGCTTCGTCTCTCGGTGACTCAGGTCGGTTATCACGTGTATGAAGATTAGAAACTCGGACGAGAGTTGACGATCCGGTTGAGTTTTCTAATCTAATAACTGCGTGTTACAAATCGGTTGTTATAACATTAGCATTAGAATTTAGAAATACGTTTTCATCGTTCATAAAATAGACATTTTGCTCGGTCAATTTTTATAACGTTCAATATCAAATGTTCGATACTTTATAAATTTACTAACAAGTTTACTAACGAGCGATCGATCGTTTCATTCTTTCAATTTATTCTTTCATTATAAATTTGTTTAATCTCATTTACTTATCCTTCTAAAATCGATACTTCGTTTCTCTTTGTCATTCTTCATTACTCGTCGATTATTTTTCTATTCGGGTTAAAAATATTTTAATGATTATTATACCTAATATCAATATATTTGATTTTATATACTAATTTTCACATTATCAATCCTTTGTCTCGCTTTATTATCGTCCTTCATTACCTGTCTTCCACTCGTGTAAAATATATTTTTTATCCACTTTTTCTCCCCCTTCTGTCTCTCTCTCTCTCTCTCTCTCTCTCTCTCTCTCTCTCTCTCTTCTCACTTTCTCTCTCACCCTCTTATTATTTAAATTGATATCGAAAAATTAATTCGTCATCGAAACATTGTTCTTCTCCCCCCCCCCCTCCTCTGAATTACGAATCAGCCGTTATCACATTAAAATATAAAATACGTTTCCGTCGATGATAATAAGTACATCTCGTTTTCTACTTGCATTGGGGAAAAAAAAGAAACTAAATATAAATTATTTTACTTAATGTAAACATAGCTTAATTAATCTTGTATATTCGTTTTTACATTCCTTTTCGTTATTTGTCTTCCGCTACTATGAAACATTACTCGTCATCGAAAACATTGTACTTTTATTTTTCATGTAAATTACGAATCACCTTTTGTCATATATTACCTATCTACTACTATCTTTTTACTCATGAATACTCATTTTACACACGCGCGCGCGCACGTACACACACACACACACACACACACACATAAATTATAATACTTATATAAATATGTTTGATTAATTTATAATCATACATAAACGTTAAATTTAATGTACTTATTTTCACATTGTCACCGATCTGTTTTCTTTATTATTTTTCGTTACTTATATTACGCTCGTATAAATTAAAATAATAAATTTATTTAAAGAAGTAAAGAAAATTTAGAAATAAATTGTAAATTTTCTTTACTTCTCTCTCTCTCTCTCTCTCTCTCTCTCTCTCTCTCTCTCTCTCTCTCTCTCACTCTCTCTCTCACTCTCTTCTCTATTATTGTTTTAGATTATATCGGAAAGCTTACTCGTTGTCGAAACACTGTTCTTCTTGTAATAGTCGTCGTCCTCGTTCTCGTCCTCGTCCTCGTCCTTGTCGTCCTCGTCCTCGTTCTCGTTCTCGTCCTCGTCCTCGTCGTCCTCGTCGTCCTTTTCGTCGTCGTCGTCGTCGTCGTCGTCGTCATCATCGTCGTCGTCGTCGTCGTCGTCGTCGTCGTGGTTGTACCGAACAACGAGGCGACGTTAAATTAATTGAAAGTCTGTAACACTGAACGTTGCGAGTTATACGGCTTCTCTCTCCCTCTCTCTTTTTCTTCGATGAAAGCTCTGGACGTCATTTCGATCTGCTTTTAATTAAACAACCGAGGGTCTTTCGTGCCTTGCTCACTTCCGTGTATGTACGAGAAAGAGGGAAAGAGAGGAACTGAGAGAGAGAGAGAGAGAGAGAGAGAGAGAGAGAGAGAGAGAGAGAAAGAGAAATATAGGATAAAGTCGGTGGTTCGTTCGAAGGCGACGGCGGAACGCTTAACGCGATTAAAAAACGTTGGTGCGGCGATCAAAGGGCGGTGGTCCCGTGCGAGTTTTCCGAGCTTGCAAGTTCACATACATAGTCCAAGGGGAGAAACGATGGCGGTAGTAAGCGAGAACGAAGCAACGAACGAACGAGAGATAGATAGAGATACAGTTAGAGAGAGACAGAGAAAGAGAGAGAGAGAGAGAGAGAGAGAGACAGAGAAAGAGAGAGTGGAAGAGAGAGAGAGAGAGAGAGAGAGAGAGAGATACAGATAGAAGCTTTGAAACGTGCATGAACGAATATCGAGATTCGAGGATGCGTCATCGTGCGAGCTACGGATTTTCTCGATTTCTCAAAAGACATAACGCTACGTTGAATTTCTTTTCCTTCGACGAAACAAAAAGAAAAAATCGATGGGAAGAGAAAGGAGGGTAAAAAGAAAGAAAGAAAAAAGAGAAAAGAAAGAACTAAGACGAGAATCAATCCTCGGTAATATTTTCAACTTTACATGAAACGTACATACGTGGATGTGTGATTATTGTGGAACGATAGAAAAAAAAAAAAAAAGAAAAAAAAACCCGAAAAGAAAAATTCTCTGTCCATGTCACGTGCCGGATTCAATAGTAATTAAAAAATAATATGAATTCGTCTTCGAATTATAACTGTGGATAACTCGAAAATTAATGTTTATATTTATTGTATATATTAATTCTATAATATTAATATATATATATATGTTTATTATAGTTATATTTATTGTGTGTTGTGGGGGGTAATTGAAGGGAACGTTTTTAAGAGTTAAGATATTCGAAACGTATATTTTCTGAATTTTTGGATAATATCCATAGGAAACTATGTCCTGTGAGAACGAAAGTCCTGCAGGAATCTATAGGAGAGAGCATTATTGTGTAATGAGGATGTATAGGTTTAACAACCTTACAATTATGTCTACAATAGTTACGATAATAATAATGACAATGAGGATAAATAATGATAATAATAATAATAATAATAATAATAATAATAATAGTAATGATGATGATGATGATGATGATGATGATGATGATGATGATGATGATAATGATAATGAAAATGAAAATGATGATAATGATGTTATAATAGTGAATATCCGAAGTTATAATAATGACAATGATGATCAATAATAATAATAATAATAATAATATTAATAATAATAATAATAATAATAATAATAATAATAATAATAATAATAATAATAACAACAACAACAACAGCAATAATAAAAATAATAATTATTATTATTATTATGGTATTAGTCATAACAGTATTTATAATAGTAAAAACAGGATAGGTGACGTGTGGAATCCGTCTTATATTCATTTTTGTTTCATTTTTCTTTGTTAAAAATTTTTCCTTTTCCTTCCTTTCCCTTTCTTTTCTTTTCTTATTTATGTATTTTTTATTTTTATTTTTTATATTTTTCTACTTCCTCCTTCACTTCTCCTACTTTGATATCTTTCTTCATTTCCCGTATATAAATATTATATATATATATATATATATATATATATATATATATATATATTTCTTTTTGTCTTCCTTTTCTTTTGCAAAAGTAGTTTTCAAGAAAGTGGCGCGTATAATATAATGGGAAAAATGGGATAAAAGGTTGACTTGTTGACCTCTCTTTCGCTGCGATTAAATTTTTACCTCGTTACAAGTTATTTTCCCTCCTTCGTAGTCATTTTTTTTCTTTCCTTTTGTTTTTTAGCGTTTTGTTTTTCTTTTCATCCTTTCTATGTAATTTCATATTATTAGATCCAGAATTTGGGGGATTCTTTATCCATGGGAAACATTTGAAGGACTTCGTTTATATTACGAGTATTTTCTCTTATCCCCTTTATCTTTTTCCTTTTTTCCCTTATCATAACTATATAATTTCAGATAATATTCTGCAATATATATATATATATATATATATATATATATATATATATATATCTCGGAAAGTTAAAGGTTGATAAAACAAAATATTTTAGACCAAAGTTACTTGTATCTTTTTCTTATTTTACATAGATTATATTGTCGTTATAAAGAGTGTACAATCCTATTAAAAAAAAGAAGATTTGAAATGACTTTGAAATCTTACATTAAATGAACGACAATAAATGCCCATAAAATTTTCTTGTTTGTAATCGGACGACACTTGTTTGTACAATTTTTCTCAAAAACATCTTGTGAATTTATTTATGGGAACAAAATTTTTCATAACTTATCGTACCTCGATTAATTATAAAGAAAACTTAATCGTAATTGTAATAATTCCTTCTACTTTCTTGCTAACAATTCAATTTTATAATATTACCTTCTAGTTTCATTGATACGAACATTTTATCCCTTTTTATTCGACCGATATATATTTCTCTGACGCGTTATTATTATCATAAGACAAAAGAAAGAAAATAAATAAATAAATAAATAAAGAAGATCGACTGAGTGAATCAATAATAATAGCTTTTGGCATACATTAATTATATCGAAGAAAGAGAAAGGTGAAACTGAAGCCATAGTAAAAATACACGGTGTGTGTGGATCAATTAATCTCGAGTAAAAAAAAGTCATAATTAACGGCGGCCCTTATCAAAGCATATATAAAACGAATATACGAAGATTAAATTTGCTTCATGTAAATGTGTGAAACGTTACGGAGAATATATATATATATACTTTGAACTCTCGTAAATCCTTTTTAGAATAGATCTTTGACCTTTTTCGTGTAAATAGATAAAAGAGAAAGAGAGAAAGAGAATGAGAAAGAGAAAGAGAAGGAGAGAGAGAGAGAAAGTTCAAACTCAGAGCTTACGTTTTACCTTATGTACGGACGTTCGTAGAGAGAGAGAACGCATCATTAAGATTAACGCCTCGTCCTGGTTTTCGTTCTCAGCTGTGAAAGTAGATACGAGGGAGGTAAGTCGAGTTTACCAACGTACCTAGGTTACGTATCTCCACACTCTGAGATTTCCGCAAGGATTCTCTCTCTCTCTCTCTCTCCCTTTCACTCTCTCTCTCTCTCTCTCTCTCTCTCTCTCTCCCTTTCACTCTCTCTCTCTCTCTCTCTCTCTCTCTCTCTCTCTCTCACTCTCTGTGTTATCTGTAGGGTGGTCACGTATACCTCGCGCATCCCCCAGCTTTTTATTCGACGAGTGGCGATATCCGATTCTCGCCTAGCCTTCGCCTTCTCCCTCATCCTCGTCCTCGTCCACGTCCACGTTGACGTTCGCGTCGGTGTCCTCACAAATACGCACACACTTTTCAAAGATTTATCACATAGGTATTAGTTACCTATCCTAACGTGTGTGTGTCCGTTTAAGATCACTCCAAGATTCTTTTAAGTTCGGGACGACGACGACGACGACGACGACTACGACGACGACGATGATTTTTTTCACTTCCTTTTTTCTTTCTTTTTATTTCTCTTTCTTTTTTTCTCTTTCTTTTCTTCAATTATTCCTTTTCTTTTTTTCTCTCTCACTACGACTTTACTTCATCGAATTTTTAACGTTCGTTTAACCGACAACGTTTTTACAAGAAGTAACTAAATAGAAAGAGAGAGAGAGAGAGAGAGAGAGAGAGAGAGAGAGAGAGAGAGAGATAAATAGACACGTTGTTGTTTCATCTACAAAAAGATAAACTGGACAACCATCGTGAGTTCCTTTTGCTTCTCTTTTCTCTTCTCTCTCTTTCTCTTTTTTCTTTTCTTTCCTTTTTTTTTTTTTTTTCTTCCTTTCTATTTTTCTTCTTTCCTTTCCTTTTTTTTTTTACATTTAACGTTCCACCCGACCCTCTCGAATAATGCCGCTACGGGTTGTTGCAACAATGTAAAGAAATGTTAGAACAACGAGGTGAAGATAAAAATGAAGGTTGGATTTTGCGGTGTATAACTGTTTCGTTATTTTGTAGAAAAAAAAAAAAAAAAAGAAGATAAAGAATATATGACAGCGCCAGAGCGGAATTTTTATTATTTAGAAACGAACTTATATACTCGGTCGTTTATGTCTACGACATATGTTTATTATTATTAATATTATCATTATTTATTTATTCATCTATTTTGTTTTGTTTTGTTTAATTGCCCAATTGATTCAAAGATCATGAATAATGAAAATGAGAGTGGAACGTCAATCTCCAACTATTTTGATTCAATATTTCTCTACTTTTTTATTTCTCCTTCATCTCCTTTTTCTTCTTGATCTTCTTCTTAGTCTTCTTTTTCTTCGAAATTCAACTTACAAATTAAGTAACACTTTGAAAAATTATAGCCGATTAATTAATCAGACCTCGATAAGACGCTACCAAGACGTCAATAACCCAAATGAAGATTGATGTCATTATTATCAGTGTAAAAGTTTATACGGTATAAACCAATACGCATATTCATCTTCTTTTTTCTCTCTCCCTCTCTCTCTCTCTCTCTCTCTCTCTCTCTCTCTCTCTCTCTCTCTCTTTTACTTTCTTAGCATTTTATCGACATAAGTCTCGTAAATAATAAAAGGGAAGATCCGTCGACTTTTTCGATCTTTTTCTATCTTCGAAGAAAAAAAAAGATTAAACAAATTAGAAACAAAACAAAGAGGGAAGAATTCGTAACCCACTGGAGAAAAAAAACATGAAAAAAAAAAAAGAAAAGAAAAGAAAAGAAGAAACTGATTAAACTTCGTTCATATCCACTGGATAAGAATTTTACTAAATCGATATTATTTAGGAAAAAGATTGCTCGATTCTTCTGAATACATCTATACGTATACATACGTACGTGCGTACGCACGTACACACACATACACACGCGCGCGCGCATGTTCATGTATATATATATATATATATATATATATATATATATATATATATATATATATTCATATATATTCATATATATCATATATATATATGTTCATATATATATATATATATATATATATATATATATATATATATACATACATATACAAAGCTCGATTTCGCATTTCGAAAATTTCCTCGATCGTTCGTTCGTTTCTGGATATCTTGCGTACGTACCTATAGCAGAACAGAACGTCGTGATCCAAAATCAGGATAGCGGTAGGGATGCGGTAGCGCATTGAATTTCCTATCCATGCCCAAAGTCTATAACGTCGAGAGCTATTTTCGCTCGAACGCCGAAGTCGTATCAATAATGCTCGATAGCGTATGAGAGCACTCACGAGCCAGAAATTCGATACGATCAAATGGACTGCTTTCCACCGGTAGCTTTTCCCATACACGCTATTTTTTTCCTTTTCTTTTTATCTCTCTCTCTCTCTCTCTCCCTCTCTCTCTCTCTCTCTCTCTCTCCGTCTATCTATCTCTATCTCTCTATCTATCTATCTTTCTATCTCTATCTATTTATCTCTTCCTCTCTCTCCCTCTCTCTCTCTCTCTCTCTCCCTCCCTCCCTTTCACCCTTTCTTTTTTTTTCTTTTTTTTTTCCCTTTCCTTCTATGGAAAATCTACAACGATGGATATACGGCGAACCTGCTTTATTTCTCTGCTTTTATTCTCAGAGCGAAACGACGAACGATAAAAATTGAAAAACACGGTTCGCTTAATGACCTACTTTTTTAATTCCCCCCCCCCCCGTCCCCGTCCCACACTCGTCATCGTCCTCTCTCCTTCTCTTTCTCTCTCTCTCTCTCTCTCTCTCTCTCTCTTTTACTAAGTAACGACCAATCGTGTATTTTTTTCTCCTTCCCTCTTTTGAAACAATGATGCGCGAATTTTTATTTATTTTGTTATATAATTGTTTATTTTTATAACATTTAAAATGAATTTTCTAGTATTTGTTCTTATCATAGTAGAAGGTATTCATCGAAATATTTCACGTATCGGCTTTTAGTTTATTTACCATTCGTTATATGTAGGTGTCTATATATATATATATATATATATATATATATATATATATATATATATATATATATGCAATATTTTAATATTTTAATGCATATAAAATGTTTTCCTTCTATGTATGTATATATTTATATATACATACATATAAATACATTTTTTTATAATCAAAACTAACCGAAATATTCACATTTCCAGTTTAAAAAGCTCGTTCGGTATATATATATATATATATATATATACTGACACAATGTTTGTCAGTATATATATATATATACTCTCGCTATATTTATGTTGTGGTATAAATACATTTTTCAATATGATACATTATTCTTTTATATCAATATTTTATGATAATATTATTATTATTGTTTGATCGATTTATTCGTTTTTACAGAAGCACCTGTATTTTATTTTTATATTAAAAATTATTTATATGTACTTAATATTTATTAAGAAAAAAAAATATATATATATATACACAGACGTGTGTATTTATAGAAAGAATAAATCACGTGCTAAAAATCAATAAATTCGAAGAATATCGAAGTAGAACTATAAAGATAATACAAAATTTTCATACTGTTCATTTCGATAAGTAAAATATAAAAAAATCAATTTCTTCTCTTCCCGATCGATTTTGATCTTTCTTTTATTGCAAATAAACTTTTGTAATATCGATTTATTTCTTTATTGGACATCACTCGATATATTGAAATATCGTATATCAACGAATGGCCGACCTTTCATAGGACATATTCATCCATCCTCGTAGAAAATATCTATTGATAGACGATCTCCACTGCAATAGGGTTCAATTTTGTTCAGCCTTTATGACGCATTGAGATTTGTCGAGGAATCAGTGATGTACAATACTATATCGGAATATCGATACGAAAAATCGTTGATGTACGTTCATCTTGAATTATCTCAGTATGTGTGTATGTATGTATGTTATACTACATCGATAGTTTCGAATTCTTTATTCTTTTTATTTATTTATTTTCTTTTTACTTATTTATTTATTATTATTATTTTTTTCTTTCTCAATATACCTACATATCCGTTAACGCATACGCGAAAAGTTCGCGGTTTCTCTTTTATTGAGTATATACATTTCGTTCTTAATTCTGAAACATATTTTAAAGTGAAAAACATAATAAAAAGAAGAAAGGAGAAACGCCACAAATATTTCAATTAGCTTTAGTAATTCGTTGTATAATAGTCTACGGCAGATATTTAACAATAATCAACTCGAAAAAATTCTCAGTGCGCGCGCGTGTGTGTGTGTGTATATACTATTCTTTTTATTTATTTCTTTTTTAATATATTCCTATATCCGTTACATAAGAGAGTTATTTGAGAAGTTTGTAGCATCTATTATTTTTCTTTTCACTTTTGTTCAACTTTACTTCCTTTTTCTTTTACATATAAATTTCGCTCTTGATACGTATTATGCATATTAAAGTGACTGAAAAAAAAAAAAAAGATACATAGAAAGCACCGCAAATTTTTCAAACGGCCCTTATAATTTTAATTGCCTATAGTGTATACCTAAAAATCTCGAAGAAAATTTAAGTACATTAATTGTAAGTAGAAACATTTTCCCTCGAAATAGGTATAAAAAAAAGAAAAGAGAGAGAGAGAGAGAGTGAGCCAATAAAAGGAAAAAAAGAAATAAGGAAGGAAGTGAAGAACTAAAGAAAGAAAGACGGAAGGAACAAAAATTTCGAGAGCTTTGTCGTCGGGAGAAAGTTTTAGAAAAGGTCGAACTGAAAAATCCTTCGTTTCTCTTTTCGTTCCTCCTCACAGTGAAAACTCGTTAACGTGCGCTACGATCGGGTCAGTACTCTTAGCGTCGTTAGTTGATTGAATTGGAAACTCAATGGGCGTTCTCCTCGTTAAATCAAACACACGTCCCTACGAAAAATTTAGCAGTTCGCCGACATCATTTTGTTAGAGCTCGTAGGTCCTCGAGATGAGCCGAGAGAGATCGGAGCTAGTATGCCCGGATGACAGTGGAAGGAAAGAAGAAAAAAAAAAGAAAAAGAATGAAATAAGTTCGAAAAGCTTCGTTAAAAGCGAAGCACGAAACGGGGCTCCGTTAATTTGCATTTTTTCTTACATCTTTAGAAAGAGAGAGAGAAAAAAAGAAGAAGTTAAAGCCGAAGCATCTACGTGAAAATAAATCCTTTTATTGTTCGATTATATATTAAATAAATACTTATCGATTGCATTATAAAGACGTTCCATTTTAACAATCGTTATCAATCATCTCGTTAGAAACAAATTTGTATAAAATCTTTCTTCTTTCTCTTTCTTTTATTTTTGTATTTTTCTCTATCGACTGAACGACGATGAAAAAAAAAAAAAAAAACATATGAAAGGATTAAATTGCGTTTCGAAGAACAGATCGTTGAATTATGAATTATGATATCCAGATTTCGATGTCTCATTAAAAGTACTCATTGTTATCTCGCTAATGATCAATTAGTTCAAAATCTAACGATAAACGTATCATTTTAAGCTTTGAAATTTTCTAGATCTGTCGTAAAGACGATTACGTTTTATCTGAAGAGAGAAATGTGAATGGATCATGTATTACCTACCTATATAAATGTGTGTGTGTGTGTGTGTGTGTGTTTGTTTGTACACCATAAATAATTAAAATAATGCGTATGAAATATTGAATCGTTCGTGAAAAAAATATGAAATGATGAAATTATTCATTTCCGTGTCGTAAGAAAGACTTTATGATTCCTCGATGGAATAATCCTTTTTTTGCAAATTCGCAAACGGCTTGTTTAGGCGATGTCCAAATATAAACACACACACACACATATATGTATGCATCTACATCTATAATACATACAAACATATATACCTACTTACGTATATACATCATTCGAATAAAACATATTGACAAAGCAGATCGATGAGCAATTTAATAGCCTCCTCCTCGAATACGAATACGGTACTATCGATTTGATCATATATATGTGTATATATATATATATATATATATATATATATATATATATATATATATGATAATATAATGTGGAGTACGATGAACGAGTTACGATTTACATATACTTAAAAATACGTATATATAGGATCAACAAGGGCCTTATTATGAGAACGATTAATCAGAATCGGCTTACTCCTGTTAAACTGCTTACACGCGAATTCTATGCAAGTTACACACACACACACACAAGTATACGTATAGAGAGATAGGTATATACCTACATATATATGTGTATTTCGTAAAGAGTCACGAACATCCGCCGATGTAAACGGCATTAATATTCGTCCCACAAAGTGGATACGATCGGCCAGTAAACACGATCGGGCTTTAATGTTCCTCCGGAAGCAACGCATGTGCTTCCCCAGCATCGCGTGTTTGCGTTTTCCGCAGAGTGTCCTGCCAAAAGCACGTACGCACGTGGACGGTCACTACGTTTAACAAGACAATCGAGCTTACCATCGATAGTTCGTTCCTCCATGTACCATTTAGTCCTTATATTTCGTTCATCATTTTTTTCTCTCTCTTTTCTTTTCTTAGTAATTACCTTAAATTTAAAATATACATGATATTAGGGAAACGATAAGGAAGCCTTTCCCGTGCTGAAAAGAAAAGGTAGTAAATAAAGAAAAAGAAACGAAGAAGTTTCGATCTGTATCTTCGGAAAGTTAAATCTATTATCGACGAATATGTTTGATTCGTTCGTTCGAAAAATATTTACGATTTTATCGTTGAAAGAATAGTTTTCGAAATAGGATATAGATATATTGATACGTAGAGATTGTATACTTAACGATAGATCGTATGTATTAGATATGTATTTTTTTTTTTTTTTCTTTAATTATAATAATATTTCAAAGTGTTGATAATACGTAGCGAGTGTCTGGTGTATGTTATTAAATATTCTAATATAATCCATTTAATACACCGAATCGTACGATCGAACATCACTAATTTTTGACGATAGATCTTTTGAATTATAGTATACAAGTATTTTATAAATCTATTGTTAATTATTACGATCTACGAAAATGTTATTTGTCGCTATTTTTAATGTAACAAATTTAGATGCTCACATTTTTAGACGCGAAAAAATAAGACATTAAAGAAAATATTGATAAATGTAATGTAATATTTCGAAAGGATCTTTTCACTTTTTAAGAACTATCAATCGATCGTTTTATTTCATAATAATTTCTTCGCATATAACTATCGTATTTAAAAAAATCATTCTTGTAAATTAATATTTATTTTCCCTTTTCCTTTTCACGAATTAAAATTTAAAAAACAACGATGAGATATCTTGCAATTAAGATTTATCACGTTATAATATCAATTGCAATAAAATTTCGTTCGAATTTATTTTCATTGTCGATAAAGCTTCATCGACAGAAGTACGAATAATTTAAAGGAAAATATTTCGTCGAATAATTTATCAATTAAATATTAATCATATTAATAAACATATTTTCTCGCAAACCGAAGAGAAGATATGTAATTCGTTTATACCGAATTTTATTCGTTTGTTGTCGAATAAAATGTATTATACTTCTCCTGTGATTATGAGGTAGCATATATAAACAATCTGAATATTAATATTATAATTAATTATACGCCACACGTATGTTTATATTATAATATTACGGAATCATTACAAGAGAAAAAGTACATACATACATATATATATATATATATATATATATATATATATATATATATACATTTTTCTTTGTTTTAAATTACTTCCATAATTAAATTTCTTTTTTGAAAGAAATATACATATACTATATAATCATTGAAAGGTAAACGAAGATTTCTTTCATACGTGAATTACAATATAAACCAGTGACACATGTAAACGTTCGAGAAACATGCACGAACGCCCTTGTGGTGTATGTAAATTCATTCGGAGAAAGGGCTTCGTCCCTTTTCTAACGTTAGCTCTGCTATGTTACCACCCTATATATCGTTGAATATTCCCGTGGAAGGGCTTTAGTGAGAGGACTCAACCTGTGAGAATCGAATTATCTTCCTCTACGAGTACCTACGCCAAAATAATATTTCGCTTTAGTGCTTTCACTTGATGCACGTATGTTGTCGTCGTGCTTTGACGATATTGAAATAACGCGATTCGTTAAACGTCAAGCAATGAATAAATAAATAGATTATAATAAATATCTAATAACGTTTTCTTTTTGTTTTGGATTATATAGCTTTACGAACGGAGCGCTCTTTCGTATTAATATTAACATAGGTCTAAATTGAAATTGTTTTCTCTTTTCTTCTTTTTCCTTTTTTTTTTTTTTAATTTTTTTTGTATATTTGAAATATACAAATTGAAATATAAAAAATTATCTTTGATAATTTTTGTTTGCGCGAAGATGACGTGACGTGAATAAATATATTTTATTTTAAAATTTCATTTATTATGATTAAACTGTGTATGTGTGTGTGTGTGTGTGTGTGTGTGTGTGTGTGTGTGTGTACATGATTGTTCTTTTTTCATGGTTAAAAATTGTGCGAGAGAAATATACTTGAAAATTAATTATGTTTAATAATTAATATGATGAATTTTTTTTTATAATTAGAATCTCTCTCTCTCTCTCTCTCTCTCTCTCTCTCTCTCTCTCTCTCTCTCTCTCTATCACTCTCTCTTTTTCTCTCTATCTGTGATCGATAATTTTGTTTATAAACATTTTTTTCCTCGTTAATTCTTATAATAAATTTGATGTAATTCTAGAAATAACTTTTATCCTTATTTCTGTTTTTTTTTGTTTTAGAAATTACATCGCAAGAAACATACTCGACGAGTAATTGATTTTAATAATCAAAATGATGCGTTTTATGTTAGAATTTTTGTATGAAAAAAATTTCTTTTCGTTTTATAATAAAGAACCTCAATGTATTTATTTTCATCAGTGTATTAATTTATAATGAATTATTTTTAATATAATTCGATCATTCGTTAAAACTAAACGTTACTTACGTACGAGCTAGATTGACAGTAACATTTGGAAAACGATTAGAAAATGTCTAATTGTAAAAATCGTGTGAGGAAAAGAAGAAAGAAACAAAAAAAGAAAGAAAGAAAGAAAGAAAAAGAAAAGAAAAGAGAGAAACAAGAAAGAAAGACAAAAAAAATATTTTTCAAGTGGCATAAACCATTGTTCGATATTCCGAAGTGTTACCTCGCACGGAAACGTGTCCCACTTGATAAAACGAAACTTTCTGTTTCTATACATCGCTGTGCAACACCAATGCAATGCTCAGTCAACACAACGGGTTGTCCATTTTGATGAATAGTTCCGATCGTATACGCGTTTCCCAACCAACCTATTCCCCTCCCACTCCCACGGTATCGATACGTATAACGAACACACTTCACACATCAGGTAGGTCAATTTTTATAACAAAAAAAAAAAATATATATATATATATACAAGCAAATAAAAAGAAAAATAGAAACAAAAATAAAATGAAATAAAATAAAATGAAATGAAATGAAAAAAAAATTCTGAAGCTTCGCAGTAGTTATTGTTCTTTTCGACGTCATGTAAAATAAAAAAAGGTACGAAATGTAAAAATATTTCGTTTACTATTTCGCTATCGCCTGTGCTTTTTCTCTTTCTCTCTTTCTCTCTTCTTTTTTGTTTTTTCATTTTCGTTTAACCTGCTCCGCGAAAAAGATGAAATTTTTATTGCCGAAATCAAAGTTGACGTAAGAACGAAAAAAATCGCGAAAAGGAGAAAGGATAAAGATAAAGAAACGTTTTGCTTACCTACGTCGAATGATCTCGTGTTGATTATATTTTTCGTTTCGATAATTATTTACAATCGGCATTAGTTAATATTAATTTCTCTGTAACTATGGATCATTTACGATAGAAAGGTAAAAGGTAAAGGAAGGTAAACGTTTGAGGCATGATGATAGCCAAAGCCCGATCGGGTCTAAACATTTCCAATTAGCGTGTGGTCCTGTATTGAGGCGAATATTTTGATCGTCCTTAACCGCGCGCTCGGCACGGAATAATAGTCTGAGAACCGCATCGCGGCGCTATCGAATAATACGCTTGATCGAATCCAACCAAAAGCGGGACCAAAGGGCGGAAAGTGATTAAATAACCCGTTAGAGATTCTGCATATGATGCTAGGTCAACCGTTGACACGTGTAAGCTTACGATGACGTCTCTTTCTCTCTCACAAACGAACGCAGACATACACATATGAACAAATTTATTCGGTATATACGAAAATTCGATTCGATATCTTTTCGACGAAATATCAGATTATTTAAATTTTCTCGATCAATTTTTATCTCGAACATCATACGTCACCTGACGTTAAGGAAATATTTATTTTATATTGAATGATATTTTTAATAAAAAATGTATTTCGAATATTATGCCATCAACACGTGTAAGCTTACAATGACGTCTCTTTCTATCTCAGAAACATACACACACACGCATTCAAATTATTCGCCGTATGAAAATTTGATTTGATTTTTTTTCGAACAAAATTTTATATCTTTCAGATTTTCTTAACAAATTTTTATCCTGAATATCATGCACGATATGACGTAAATAAAATATTTTTAAATTTATTTTGCAAGAAGTATGATTCTTATAAATATATTGTAAATATATCTCTAGATAATATTTATTTAAGTATAAAGAAGATTACACCAAGTTCAGATTTCCTCAACAAAAATTTTATCTTGAATATCATGCGATGACACATCTGTGCTTACGAAAACTTAAAAGCTCTCTCTCTCTCTCTCTCTCTCTCTCTCTCTCTCACACACACACACACACACACAGCACGCACACGCATACACGCACGCACGCACACACACACGTACAAATTCTTCAATACATGTATATCCGATCGATCGAGTCAGGTTACTTTCAACAAAATTTTACATCTTTCAGATTTCCTTAACAAATCTTTGTCTTGATCTAACGTTAATAAAATATTTATACTTTAAGAATAAATCTTGTTGATTTATCTATGTACATACATAGATTGTGTTTGTTTAAATATAAAAAAGATAACCGCAGATTTCAAATATTCTTATCTAATACTTGTTAATTATATTTCCATTTATTTTCTATGTCATGTAATTATTATTGAGTTAGAATATTTCTTAAAAAAAAAAATATATGTATATATAAATGGATAATCGTGCGAGTTCTTTTTCAAAAAGATTCTCATTTTTTTAAATTAATTTTTTTTTTATTATCGTTTTGTCGAATTGCAATCGAATAGTTTCTTGCTGACAAGACGAGATTCTCTCTCTCTCTCTCTCTCTCTTTCTCTCTTTCCTCTCTCTCTCTCTCTCTCTCTCTCTCTCTCTCTCTCTCTCTCTCTCTCTCTCTCTCTCTCTCTCTCTCTCTCTTGGAAGTATTTGACAGGCGAATAAATTGATGCGATTATGTTATAGAAGCGATTCATGCCAAATGCGAGACGCGATTTCTATGACACGTATTCAAAATATATTCCCACGTTTTGTGAGTGCAAACTAACGTCGTATGCGAAGATCTCTTCTTCTGATCGAAAATCGAATAACGATTATTACGTTCCAATATACTTTCGTTTAGATACCATTCTTACGGTGAAAAGCGAAACCAAGAGGGTGAGACAAACGTTATTTTAAATCTAATTCGAATGGTTTTGTCTTTCCTTTTTTTTTTTGTTTGTTTCGTTCGTTCTACTCGACCCAACGTAAATAAGATCAAATATAACCAATAAATGTAATGTGATGGTAATAGTACGAGATTGATTCTAAAATGTTTCTTTTTTATTTTTTTTTTTTTTTTTTTTAATTTTTCACGGTATCGTTCATCTTGAATTTCGTTCATTCGAACAGCCGATAATTGTGAATAAATGATATCAATAATCGAACAGTTAAAGATTTCAAAGGCAATAATTCAAGATTATAAAACGACTCGATAAACTCGTTTCTATTAAACGATTAAATTTGACCAATGAACTTCGCTATTATCGCCCACAAACGAAATTGGTATAACTTATTTTATCGAATTATTTACGAAATCGACGTATCACGTAATAACCACGCTTTCGAATATCGTCGTTAAATTTCTAAATTATTTAAACGCTATTATTTTATTAAAAGAAAATGCTATAACGAGAAATACAAAACCAGATATATATACATATATATATATATATATATATATATATATATATATATATATATATATATAAACGGTGAAACACGTTAACATGATAATAAGAAAAATAAATAGAGGTCTTAAACATTCACCATTCTATCGGCACCACCGCCAACATCACCATCGCCACCATCATAAAAAATAAATTCCTCGCTTTGAAAAAAACTTACGATTCCGGCAATAAAAATTCTAAATATGCGCCGGAGTTAACTTCAACACGCAAGAAGATGGACATTAAAAGTCGTACGAAAGAAATTTAAACGCCCGACAGATAGAGGAAGGAAGAGAAAGAGAAAGGAGAGAGAAAAAGATAAAGACAGAGAAAGAGAGAGCGAGAGAGAGAAAGAGAGAAAGAGGGAGAGAAAGAGAGAAAGAGGGAGAGAGAGAGAGAGAGAAAGAGAGAGAGAGAGAGAGAGAGAGAGAACACTTTTCTCTGTTATCGCGTGGAGGGGGATGGAATAGGAGGGTTGGTTGTTCCAAAAGGGTGGTCGACATTTTCGACATGCTCCTCCGATTTTACAGTCGGGGATCGTTGAGCTCTTTCTTATTGCGTGGATAGATGATCTTCGAGAGAGAGAGAGAGAGAGAGAGAGAGAGAGAGAGAGAGAGAGAACGTACGGATTGCTCCTCATTTTTTGCTACTCAGGAAACCTCCTTCTCCCTTGATTTCCTCCCCCACTTCCCTCCACAATTCTTCCTCCTTCCCCATCGACTCTGAACCATCCCCTAAAAGTCTCGGCGACGCACCCTCTTCAACGAACAGTATCTCGAATGAAAAAAAAAAGAAAAGAAAGAGATAGATAGAGATAGAGAGAGAGAGAGAGAGAGAGAGAGAGAGAGAGAGAGGGAAGAAGGAAGAAGGAATCTCGAGAACGAGCGGGATCCCGCATACGGAATATATTCGACGTATTTTACCTCCCTCCCCCCTCTCTTTCTTAACTCGTCTTTCCTTTAGCCTTTCCTTACTTTATTGAGTCGTGAATTTCATCGAAGTATCTTACTTTATTTTATTTTTTTCTTTATTTCCATCTTATTTCTAGGATAAAAATAAAGAGAGACAGACAGAGAGAAAGGGAGAGAGAGAGAGAGAGAGAGAGAGAGAGAGAGAGAATGGTGATAATTTCTTCTTCCATCATTCATTTTCTTTTTTCCGTCTTTGTATATTATTTTTTCTCTCTTTCGGTTTACACGCGTTTATTCGACCGTTCAATGAGCCGACTTTTAAAGGGAACTATAACGTTTCCTACTCGCATTCTTCGACGAGGACTGACAAGGGCAAGAATAATGACGATACTTTAGTGAATTCCTGTTAAACGACGCGAGAGAAAAGTCGAAGAGAACTTTTTATATTAAATGTAAATTCGATGGAATTTATAAGAATATCCTTGTAAATTTATGAGATATGAGATAGAAAGAGATATATATATATATATATATTTTTTAAAGAGATTTATGTATGTATATATATATATAAATTTAAGAAGAGTAATTTGGTAGTAGAGTTTAAAAAACGACGTAGTATTGGATCGAAAATATATACGACGATATTTAATTCCCGTATAACGTCATCTAATTTTGAAGTGACACATCGATCTATCTTTATTTTTCTGAATCTCATTTTATTCCTTGTTTCTTCTTATGTGCCATAAAATTCATCGTTGGTTCATAATGCGCTGTAAAATTAATAATTCCTAGATACAAGTTATATTTATAGTATAGTTTTGATATAACGAGTATAGGATAACTCCGTACTATGTGGTAGCTTAAATTATATAAGTTATACCGTGAGTTTCACATTATATTAATTTTTTTCCTTTTTTTTTTTGCAAAAACGAAAAAACGAACTTATATTACAAAGATCTCGTACATATGAAATTTTCAAAGATATCATCGCTGTTCTACAATCTCATGGACTTAACATTGTTTGTTCGAAGTTTCAACGAGTTATTGAGATGTAACAATCTTACAATATGATACATTACGATCGATTAATATACAACGGTTATATTTTATTTTTGAAGAAAAAATCATCGGATTTCGTCTAAAAAATTATTACCTTGAATTCTCGTAAGGAGAAAAAAAAGGATAATCTCGAGAAAAGAATCTTCCCATCGTCGGACGTATCCCTTGAAATGGCGTAACATTGTTATAACCATTTTTTTCCCATGAAATCGAAATTAACGGAGATATTTGAAGAGGTAATGGTTATTGATTCACCCTATATACATACCTGTATCTATATAGAATATATAAAAAAAAAAATATATATAGAACATATAATGAAGAAATATTTATACATATATATATATATATATTCTTGTATTAATAAAACAAATTCACAACCAATACAAGCGTATATATATATATATATATATATATATATATACACACACACGTGCATGTACACGTTGTGTGTGTGTGCACTAACGAAAGCACAGGAAACGACAAGGAAAAATGAGCAACACGGACACAATAAAACAAAGCTACCGAGAGAAAGAGGGAGGGATAGACAAAAAAGAATAGAAAATAGAAAAAGAGAAATAGAAATAGAGAGGGAGAGAGAGAGGGAGGGAGGGAGGGAGGGAGGGAGGAGGAGGGGAAATGAAAAGTGGTAAGGGAGAAGAGGAAGTACCAGTAAGAGTGGTGCCAGTGAAACGTGCGAACAAGCTCGAACCAAGCCAGGAACGAGGAACAACCATAACTTCATTTGTGCAATGGTCCTAGCCAAGCTCCAACCCCTTCCCACCACATAACCACCACTGGTACCGTCACCGCCCAAGCGACTCACCACCGATGTGAAAGCACCATAATTTCTCTTGGCAAGCTTTAAACTTCTCACAGACGCAGAGGTATACACACATGTGCGCGCGCGCACGCACACACACGCACGAACGCACGCACATATGTACACAATCGTTCTGTCCATAATCAAGTAGATTATGAGATACAATAAAAAAAGAAAGTATAATTAATTTTCTTTTATCCTTATAAAAATTATAATCCCCCGTGATAACATATTGTCACATATTATCGCATATACGTGATCACGTATGATCACATATGATCATACATAATTTAACATCGTAATCGTATGAAAATAATAATGATACAAAAAGAAAGATAGAAAAAGAGACGAAAGTTGAAAAAAAAGAAATAATAATATAGCAAAACGTTGCTCTACATATATATATATATAAATATATATATATACACATATGTACATAGGTTTTATATTACATAGGTAAGCATTCAATCTGATATGGAATGATAATTATGACGTAATTTGATTTACCTTAATCAGACGTCGATCGAATAAAAAAAAAGAAAAAAATAAATAAAATAAAAAAAAAAAAACATTCGTTCTACGAATATCGTGATTTTAATCTATATCACAGAAATTTATATGTAATAGAAGGGACAGACGTGAGACATCGTAAAGCGGCTGCGTTAATTAAATTCAGCGGGTGTTCAAACTTCTATATCATATGTTGCACGTAATCTCACCTACCGTTTCATTACGGCCCTTTACAGAGCTTCTGACGACGGCGACGACGACTACTAGGACGACTAGGACGACTAGAACGACGACGACGACAGCAACGAAAATCTCCCTCTCTTACACCCTCCAAACAACCCCAACCACCCCCTTTTCTACCTCACAATTTTAATGACACGGGGAAATTGTTTATTACTTATAAAGCTTAAACAATGACGTAAGAAAGAAGGATAGACAGAGAGAGAGAGAGAGAGAGAGAGAGAGAGAGAGAGAGAGGGAGAGAGAGAGAGAGAGAGGGAGAAAGAGGGAGAATTATTAAAGATAAATTAAAACGAACGAGCGCTTGATAACACATCATTGTCACCTTGCTTCAACTTTGATAAAGTAAAATGTATTAATATTTCACAGATAACATGTGTATATATATATATATATAGTACCTATAAGATACATGTACATTACGTACGTGAATGTATATATATGTATACCTTATAAGACGCGTCTCATTTTCCCAACTCGTGCAAGCAGTCTAACATCGCTCGGTTTCGCTTTGAGAATTACTTTACGTTAAAACAAACTTGCAAGCTAAAACGAGATGAAAACTCTTCCAACAATCTTGCGTTTAAAGTTTTCACTCGTCTATACTGTTATCCTAATTCTCTCTATCTATCTCTCTCTTTTTCTTTCCCTTTCGTTAATTTCATCGACGAAAGATTCTCTCTCTCTCTCTCTCTCTCTCTCTCTCTCTCTCTCTCTCTCTCTCTCTCTTTCTCTCCCTTACAACATGTTAATTAAAAATGATTTATAAACTCCGTTTCAATCTGACCAACAAAAATCGGCAACGTTTTCGAAAGCGATGCGATTGAAAAAAAAAAAAGAACTATACATATTCGAAACGAAATCAAAAAAAGAAAGAAATATTAAGTGTACAACTTTGCTCCCGCCATTTTCTTTATTATTTAAGTATAATAAGTTTAAATTAATAAAAAGTGAAGAAGAAAAAAGAAAAAGAGAACAGTTACGTTTGTATGCTTTAGGATTTACGGAGGCAGGAGTGTATCTCGATCGATTTGGTTAATCGCATTAAATCCGTAATTCTATCGGTCCCGTCTGACGTTTGTTTCGAAATCAAGCGGAGAAGATAAATATATTCGTTGGAGTCAATCCAAACTTTACCATTTTCGTCCTGGCTCTTCGAACCTGCGCGAAAATGTCGACGGAAAACGATTCCGTGATTTTACAAGGAAATCCGATGAATTTTCAGAAAGCACACCGAGAACGGTGATCCTTGGTGAGGTTTTTTCTTTTCCTCTTGAAATCTGTTATTTTACGGGGAAACATTAAATTTCTGTTGCACCAAAAAAAAAAAAAAAAAAAAAAAAAGAAAACAAGGAAAGAAAAAGAAAAAGAAAAAGAAAAGAAAATTCCCATACTAAACGATATCTTTTTATTTTCGTTAGGTAGGACACACAAATTATTTCTCTTTCTACTTTATCACCCTTTTGCCTCTGATGCTCGCCATAACGTACATCTCCCGTTTTATATCTTTTCTCTCTCGTCCTTACTCCTCCCCCCATCCCCAACCATACAACCATCCCCACTCTTCATCTCACCATTCTCTCTCCTTCCAACATTGCTTGTACCATAGAACCTTAACTTCGAGATACGTAATGTACATACGTTATCGTAAATTCGTATATATGTGTATCTCGTGATAAAATGCATTTTCTCTTCGCACGAATGACTCCGTAATATTTCTTCGAGACAATCTGTGAAGGAAAATATTTAAAAGTAAATTAAGCTTCGTTTATTATTTATTCATTCATTCATTCATTCATTCATACATTCATTCATTCATTTATTCATTCATTTATTTATATATTTTTTTTTTATAAAATTTTATAAGTGTAATGTTTATCGGATAATTAGTAGTATTGTCTGTTAATCCAATTTCTTTCTTCCATTATTACAACTATTCAACTTTTAAATAAAATATTATTTCTTTATTTAATTCGATTGATATGAAATATTTTATCTGTTGTCTTACTTTATAATTTGTTAAAAAGATAAAAAACAAAATATCCTATTATTAAATTTATTTCCTTTTTTTATTATATCTACTTACGATTTTTCATATATTGTCTCTCTTTTTTAATCATTCTAAAAATAGATATACGCATGTGCATAGGTATATTCTTTCATAAATGAGAGATAAAAATTGGAACGATCTATGGTGGATAGAATTTACTGATGAAAATAAGTTCCACTTGTATCACTGTATGGAATGAAAAAGAAAACTCCAAAGCACTATTACAAAACGAAGATTAATGGAGTTTACGCGTCTTCGAGATTTATTTCACTCGCTTTTCCGATACCGAACAGTGACGAGTTGAAACGTTTGCTTCTAACGTTCAATACTTTTACGAAACATTTTCAATCTATAATTGAGTATATTTAAACAAAATAATAAACAAAAAAAATTTTGATACAGATATATCGTGTATACAAAAATTAATATCCTTTTTCCTTTATATTATTTGCATTCTCTCTCTTTCTCTCTCTTTCTCTGTGTGCGAGTAAATCCACCTCAATATTTTTATACATATACTTCGATAATGAAATAAAATCAATAAATAAATGAAAACATCGTTTTAGTTTTTATACAAACAGTTGCATCACATATTATTCACCAAAGCTAACGAACTCGTAAAAATGACGGATTTTATATATTTTTTTTCTTTTTTTCTTTACAATTATCATAATCATAATTATTGGAGTAACGTCAACTGAAATCTGTTTTTGATTATTTATTATTTATAAATGAAACAAAACTATTTGCTATTATAGATTAAAAATAATAACGAGTGATGTGACGTTCCTTTATCTTTTTTTTTTTTTCAAATATACGTCGAATCGACAGTCGTGATAAATACAGATCGAGAATTCTTGAGTGTTAATAATGGATCGAAATTATTATCATTATAAATAACTATTAATATACATATAAGCATATATACATATATACAAATATAAAGAACTTTGGTATAATTCTATATAATTTAATAATAAAAGTTCTAAATAGAACATTTATAAATAAAACCATCGATAGTCTGGAAACACGATTCTCACGTGACTTGAAACATTTTTTTTATCGTACATAGGTGTTCCGACAGAAGTAAGAAAGGAAATATATCGTAAAAAAAAAAAAAAAGAAAAGGAGAAAAATGAAATAAAACCACTTATTATTATATAGTATTTAACGGAATATAATCATTCATTATAATTAACTAAAAGTAATAATTGATAAATGAGATAATTCTAGTGTTAATAATAGATCAAAATTATTATCGTTATAAATAACCATATACACGCGCACACGTACATATATAAATATAAAAAGTTTTGTTATAATTCTATATAATTTAATAATAAAACTTTTATATGGAATAATTATAAATAAAACCTTTGATAGTCTTGAAACACGATTCTCACGTGACTTGGTTCCTCTTTTTTTTATCGTACGTGTTCGGACAGGAGTAAGAAAGGAAGTGTATAGTAAGGGAAATAGAAAAAGATAGAAAAAGAGAGAGAGACGGACAAAGAAAGAGAAAGAGAAAGAGAAAGAGAAAGAGAAAGAGAGAGAGAGAGAGAGAGAAAATGAAAGAAAGAATAGGATGAAGAGAGAAGAGTCGAAAGGCATACTAGACATAACGATCGTCCAGGCACGGTCTGGAGCTCGTCTTGTACTTTGTCCTACGGGAATACAAAGAGCGCCGGTCCGGCTCGTCCGTTCTACCGTTGCGTTGTTGAAGCTAGCGAGAGTGAGCAGTCGTGTGTGTCCAGGCCAAGCATTCGTCAGAGAATTAATGGCCGGCACGGGGCCCGCAGAAAGCATTATTTCGGCGGAAAAGCGACGAGGCAAGAAATTATGGTTCACGGTTGTCGAGGGACTCTCAGCTCGTCGTCCTACTGAAACTGATCGTAGATGTTGAAATAGATGAGAAGGAGGTGGAGTTGAAAGTATAAAGGAGAAAGGTGTGACCGCCCCGTCGTCTAAGGATATTAAACGTTTGATCCTGTACACGTCTGTCTCGTTCGTACGATTAATATAATCAAATTTTAAGGAACAATTAAATTAAGATTTATAACGTACGGTGATAACGAATGCGACGTGAGAGCATTAAAAAGATTATATTAATGATCGGAATAAATGATAAAGAGAAAGAGAAAGAAAAATAGAACAAAGAAAAAAAGAAAATATAGGACAGGACTCGCCGACATTGTTCTTGAATTTGTTTTATACATCAATTAATTTATATTTCGCTTTGTACTTATCTCGTGATAAAGCGGGCCTTTGTCATTTCTACGCGTAACAATGCGAAATAAGATTACGATCGATAAACAGAAATTATAGCACAAATACAATTATACATTTTTTGTAGTTATTGTCTTGCACTTAATCTATATTTTATGTTTTACGTTTTACTTATCTCTTTTACCCTGGTCTGCATACTTTATTTCCTACCTATTTCGCACTTAATTTGTATTTAGCTTTGTACTTATATATACACGAGAGAATATAAAACGAAATTACTATTGTAAGAGGAAAATATAAGAAACATAATTACACGTTTCGTGTTTCTTTGTTATATTTATATTTTCCTTTGTGCCTGTACTTGACGGTATATTAAATGTAACTATGATTGGAAAGGATTAAACAAAACAAAACAAAACAAAATTAAGGAATATAGCGAATACCACACGTCATTTTTCTTTCAATTTATTATAAAGTTCACGTATGAATTGTCTAAATGCAAAATCCATTATCTTCAACGTGAATTATTTCTACTGGAAAAACTCGAAAGAAATCTCTAGGGGGAAAAGAATCACGTTTCTTTTCTTTTTTTTTCTTTTTTAAAGAGAAAAAAAAGAAAAAGATATATTAATAACTTTATAAAGAGATATAACATAACATTTAGTATTCATGTTTTTCCACACTCAGAAGATTTTTTACATAATATCGAAATAAAATATTTTTATAACGTTGTATATATATATACATATATAAATTCTTCATTTTCTTTCATTAAAACCGAAAGGAATTTAATTGTCCAAGAGACAAAAAAAAGTGACATTTTTAATTCGACAAGTAATTAGGGTTAGGCGTATTACCGCTACAATAATAACGATAAGAGTGGTAGAATGAATTTGTATGAAACCGTAATCGGAATTTCTCCAACAGCGCGAATACTTTCGCGATAATATTCTCGAATAAAGGAAATGACATTTTTTTTCTGCTTTCGTTCCCGTTGGAAAAACCTTAGGAAAAAAAATTCTTTGTCTCGGAGAAACGAGGCATCGATCCATGAACGATTCAACGTTGCATATGTAGTAGTCCATATAACCACGAAATGATTCATCGCGAATCGGCAAAGCCGATTTTGTTTCTTTTATTTCGTTCTTTACAACGCAATCGGGGAAATGAACGACAACATTGTGTTTCGAATTATTCGACGGCTGCACTAGGACGACTTATTGTCATTCTATTATTTTTATTTTGATTATTATTCAATCTTGTTTCCACGTTTTATTCACAAGTTATACAACGCAATCAGATGTTTGCTTTTCTCCGGAGAATTATTATTGAAGAAAAAAGAAAAGAATTAATCGTAAGACATCAATATATGTATATTATTTGATTGAATACACTGTGCATTCAGAAATGGTCCTTAATAAAAGAGTCTTACGTCGAAACAAAATTTATTCTATTTCTAGCTTATCTCGGTATTATTTGTTATTATTTCTTTTGTCATGCGAGCTTTTAAGTATTATAAATTATTGTGTAAAGAAAAAGGATAAAAGTTATTACATCGAATCATGTACAAACTGCAATGCGGCGTAATCATCATTCTAATCTGATCATACATATAGCGATATTATTAAAGAATGAATTTTATATGAGAACCAAAATTTTGAAAAATTTCTACATCTCAATTAAATATATCAGCTATCATTTAATCATTTTCTTTTTTTTTCTTTTTTTTTTTCATAAAGTAGTCACGCGTAAGTATGAAACTCTACGTTCGATCAAACGTAAAATAAACAAAGAGAATTATTACATCGGGTCACATAAACTGCAATATATAATCGATATAATCTTTGTTCTAATTTAATCATACACGTAACGCTCGTATCAAAAAATGAATAATTTTATATGAAAATCCAAATTTCTAAAGAAAGAAACAAAAATATCTCAATCTCAAGAAAATATAGTCACGTGTATGCGTATATCTGCACACTCGAATACGATCTAAACATGAATGGGATTCTCTTAATTCCTAATTCTGTTCTAACAGAGAAAGGGAACCCCCATGTCGAAACGTTTAATTTATTGTCGCTGTCGGTTTGCAATTTCAAGATAGTACTACAGTGAAGAGAGTATTTAATCGTGTCCTAGGTTGTTTGAGATACAACTATAACAGTTAGTTCGCTACATAAACTATGATTATTCTCATTTACTAACGTTTATCAATGTTACCAACCATTTCATTGACTACCACCGTACGAAGGAGAATCATGTTCCTTTTGTATTAATTGTCATTAGACGATATAACCTATACATTTACAACTCTCGTTTGACACTTTCTAATTTCTCAGTAGGTATCATCGTTTAATTGCTATTCGTAAATCACTATTGTTCATGGATCTTTATGTAGAGTAGAATACTATGCTGGATTCATTAAAGTTAATCGTTATTCAAATGAGACACAATAGTACATATATATATATATATATAGAGAGAGAGAGAGAGAGAGAGAGAGAGAGACAATATGTGGAGTATGATAAGTGAATTCAAAGCATTATGACGTCGACGATCCTAATGAAAATTATCTCACGAACGATATCGCAAATGATTCTGATTGTCGGAAACAAAATTTCCCCTAGGTCGAATTTCTCCGCTCACATTACGCTCTGTTTCACATAGTAATTATCGTGAAGATAGAACGATAAATTGTAACGATCTCGTCAAATTAATGTTGTTATTAGTTCATTCATCACGATATACATAAACGATATATATATATATATATACACATATGTATACAGATTTCGTTAAAAAATGTAAAACGACATTCCTATTTGTTAATTATCAAATTGTACAATCTCGAATAATTTTTCGAATTTTTCTTTATTCATATTGAACGATCAAAATTTTATATATAAAAATAAATTACATTTCAACGAAAACATATATATATTATATACAGGATGAGGCAATAACTTTGATCATTTTGAATATCTCCATTGTTCCTCGAAAGATATGTAGAAATTTTTATTTATAAAAATTCTATGTCCATAATATAACATACAATAATAAAATAATAAATCTGTTTGCGAGTGAACCCATAAAAAATATTTGTTGCAAGTATTTAAAAAACGTGGTTATTAATAATATAGAAAAAAATTGTTTCTCCCATTAGAATATAATTTGTTTATTACTTATTTATCAATTCGTATGTATTTTTGTAAATCAATAAAAATCTAAATTTCTTTATTTTTAACGATATACAATTAATTCAGTTATTAAGAATTTGTTTATAAAGATTGTTTATAACAAATTGTTAATTAATTATTAAAAATATGCAGATAAGAAGAAATAGTAAAAATTTTTCTTTTTGAAACGATACTCCATTTATGTTTCTACGATTCTTAGTTCCGGAAATATTTCCATTTAAATTGAAGATGTTTATGTTAATCCATTTGCCTAAAAATTTCATTCGAATTGATTCGATGACACAGTGACCTACATAAATTTTGAGAATTTACTCGAGCATACTTCCACTACTACTGATACTACTACTACTACTAATACTACTACTACTACTATTACTACACTGCTACTACTTCTACTATTACTACGAACAGCTGTATTATACGAATTATAAATGAAAATTTTTCGAAGACGATATCACCAGAACGAAAAACCGTAGACTTGAAAAAAAGACTGTCTTGAATCATAATATATTCTTCACTTATTTAAATAAAACAATATCGGTATAATAAAATCGATTTTGTTAATAACTTTAAAAAATCGAATTTTTTTCTTTTCTTTCGTAATAAGTACGCAACCGTAATATACATTATCATCAAAATTTTTATCATAATTATGCAAAATTTTAATTTGTTGTATTTAACATAATAAGATCTTTTAATTTTTTTTTTTTTAAGAAATATAAAGATCTTTTTGTTCCTAAAAAACTTTTCTTTCGTAATTTATTGAAATTGAAAGATCAAAAACTCGAAGAATTTATTTCATAATAACGACATTAACTGTGAAATATCTCCTGAGCTGAATAATTTTTCGACATACACGAATTAATACTTTGTGTTTTTGTTTTTTTGTTTCGTTTATAGAAAATGTCAAACTGTATAGACTATTGAGATAAACAAAAATGATTCCTTTAAAAAAAAAAAAATCTGTATTAACCTTTATGTGTCTTTTACGCGTTCGCCTACAAAAAAAAAAAAATTATTATTTCCATATTATGATTCCCCTCTCTTCTCCAACCCGTATACATATCTCTCGTAAACGTATTCTCTATATTTCTAAAATGAATGACGATATTCAAGGTTATATATGTTCTTAAATGCATATAATTTTCATTTGAATTATTCGCATCAAATGATAAAATAGATATTCCAATGAATTTACCCAACCTTTAATAGGAAGAACGAAACCACCGGTGGTTCTTTAAATTGAAAGGAAAGATATAGGTCGATACATCGATGCGTCCCGTGGGAGCCTTAAAAATATTAACGATACTTGCTTTGATTATCTTGTCTGGTTTCACGAGATGATATATCCCAAAGGTCCCATGAAAATATCGATGGTACTA
>OU426870.1:3882256-3907256 GCA_911387685.1 Dolichovespula media
AGAGAAAGAGAGATCCTCTTCGTTGTGCCTCAAGCAAAAGTTTGGCTCGTACACGATGTCAACGCTGACGAATTTCGTCCTCCTCCTTTTCCTTCCCATCCTTCCTCCTTCCTCACTTCTATCGATCAGATCATCGTCCTCGTCCTCGTCCTCGTCCTCGTCCTCGTCCTCATCCTCATCCTCGACGTCAACGTCGTCGTCGTCGTCGTTGTCGTTGTCGTCGTCGTCGTCGTCTTTTCTTCGTTGACGTTGCATTAAAATAATATTAAGCTTATGTTACTTGGAAGTGATATCAATCGTCGTCACGTTATAACGTCAAGTGTTTAACTCGATAACGTTTTAGGCTTGTTTTAAATGATTTAATAAATTGAATTAAAATATATAACGAAGTAATGATTGATGTAGATATTTGTGTGTGTGTGTGTGTGTGTGTGTGTGTGTATGTGTATGTGTGTGCGTGTTTGCGTGCGTGCGTGTGTATGTATTAAAAAGTAAAAAGATTTAGATTGAGATGCGAGATTGATATACTACTATACAACATGTATTTATGAATTATTTTGGAAGAGAAAATAAAGAGAAAAAGAAATGTAAAATAATGATTCAACGAAAATCGTATGTATGTATATTATTATGAAGATTGAAAAATAATATTAAAAAGAGGGAAACAAAAAAAAAAGAAAAGAAACAAACAAACAAGCGAACAAGGTAAACACGATGAATAATAATACGAAATATCTCGGACGGTACAGTAGAAGATTTTTCCATGTTGTTCGAATAAATTACGTATTCCGAACGAGTACGGGAACCTATTCTTTAAGATGTTGCATTGATTTCTTTTTTACGAGGTATAAAATGCAAAAAAAAGAAACTAAACATAAAAAAGAAATAAATAAGATTTATTTACGTATTCTAGTTGAAAAGATCGTAAATTCTGAGAGATAAAATGTAATAATCGATTAGAAAAGGAATAGGTCATGCATATTATATAAATGATCAATCCGAAAGAATTTATAAATGCAACTTTAAAATAATGATTTAATACGAAAATAAAAAATACACACACACACACACACACACACACACATATATATATATAATATATTTTTGTTTTCTGAATAATATTAAACAACAAAGTGATTGATGAATAATAATATAAAATATCTCGGACGTAGGTAATGTTTTTCCAACATTTCCAATGAATTATGTATTCCGTGCTGCAAGAATAAAATATAAAAGACCACTAGTATAAGAAAGCTTCTTCTTTCAATATTGGATTGATTTCTTTTCGAGAGGCGTAAAACGGGCGAGGTTTTTCTATCGAGAGAAGGAAAGCAAAAACGGAAAAATAATAAAAAAACAAAATAGATTAAAAAGAAATGAAGGAAAAGAGAACAACAAAAAAAGTCACTCAAATAACGTACGCATGTATACACAAGGACGAGATTATAAGTAAACGTTTTGTTAAACTACGTAATATTAAGAGATACTGATCTTATCTTTACGAACGATTTATTAGAGTTACACGGATGCCGACAAGAATGGACGTGTCACGAACGAATGGAACATGATAAATAATCCTAGGTAGGACGTTGATGAATTATTATGAAAGTTATTGTCGAAGTAGCGGACGTTCTGCATTTATAAACGTATCTTGAAAGTTAGAGAGAGAGAGAGAGAGAGAGAGAGAGAGAGAGAGAGAGAGAGAGAGAGTGGTGGGAACGTTCGTTGGTATCGATTGCTTCGTGTAAAATGGTTAACACACAGTTCGGATCGGCGCGAAGAAGAAGGTGTGTATATATATACCCTAAAAGCTTTCTTGTATCTGGATGAATGCACACCTTTGTCGGTGATAAGAAGATGAACGATTTATGAATAGAATAGATGGACTATGATTTATAGTAATACCGTATCTTGCCGTCTACGATAATGGGGCCTCTTCTCATTGTTAATTTACAAGTACGTAAGAAAATAGAAAATTCAAATCGAAAATTCGAAATCGTTCTCGCGAATTCGTTAAGAATTTTTACACGGGTAACGTAACGTTACGTTCATTATCTCGAAGGAAGGAGGGAAGAAAAGAAGGAAAGAAGGAAGGAGAGAAGGTAAAAACAAATAGAATGGAATGTGAAATAGATAACGAGAGAGAGAAAGAGAGAGAGAGAGGGAGAAAGAGAGAGAGAGGGAGGGAGGGAGAGAAAGCTCCAATCGTGGCACGATTCTATAGGAAATTCAAATGCACCCGCGGTTTAGGTCAGTTCGAGCGGAAAAGTATTCGTGTCGAAGTATTCAAATGGCCGCGGGGCACTCGGGCCCGCGATCTGAAATTCAATCGAAGTATTTGATCTCGGGGAGTTGGTAAGTGTGTGCACGTGTAGAGGAAGGGAGATATACTTGCGGTGGTTAGCTACGGGCTCTCACGCTTGAATACGGTGAGAGCTCCAGCTTTTCGGAGATTCAAAAGACAATGAGAGAAGGTGAATCGGAAACGGGAGAATGGGTTTTGGTAGGTATGTGGTAAAAAGAGGGGAGGGGGTGAGAACTCCAAGGGCGAGTAAAGGTAGCCGTCGGAGAACCTGCTGAGAACGTTTTTCGTGTTTGCGAACTCTCGCATCCCTTCATGTTCCCTTTACTTCTTCTTCCTTCTTTTTTTTTTTTTCTTTCTTTCTTTCTTTCTATTTTTCTCTTTTTGCTTTCTTCCTACCGCCACCACTCTACCCCTATCTTTTTCTTTAACATTCAATCTCTCTCTCTCTCTCTCTCTCTCTCTCTCTCTCTCTGTCTCTCTCTCTCTTTCTCTCTCTCTCTCTCTGTTTGTTTTACTCTGTCTGTCAGTCTGTCTCTCTCACTCTCTTTTACCTATCTATCGTTTCTTTTCTTTCATTATCCGTGTTTATTTTTCTTTCTCTATATCAAAGTCACTCTTTTAATGCTCGATTTAAATTTCGAACGAGTACGTACATACATATGTACTTACGTACGTACATACGTACATACATACATACACAGGCATAGCTAAAACGAGTCCTTTTGACTACTATCATCCTCTCTCTCTCTCTCTCTCTCTCTCTCTCTCTCTCTCTCTCTCTCTCTCTGTCTCTCTCTCTTTCTCCATTCGTTTTCAAGTTGAACGCCGAGCAAGAGATCGCAAGGGTAGTCGTTAAGTCGCCACTTTGCGCACCAATTTCGTATCGACGTTCTCGAAAAGGGAGAATAATTTTCGAGATGTTCTTCCGCAAAACTGGTACATCTCGTCGGTGCTACGTTATCTTTCAAACGTGAAAGCACGAAAATGAATCGGTGGCTCTTTGAAATCCCTATTCGAGAGAAGATGAATATTATCGTCGGAACTATTCTTCATGTCATCCATCATATCGTTCTTTTCCTTCTTTTTTTCTTTTCCTCTTTTTTTTTTAATATTGAAACATCGTTGTCATATTTATCGTCGTTAATTTTTAATCTAATATATATATATATATATATATATATATATATATATATATATCATAAGTAATTACAAACAAAACGTCGTAAATTTAATTATATGATGAAAATAATCGTTTACTTTTATTATATTTTCATTTGCCTTAATTTCCAAAAGTTAAATCTCTCTTAAATCGTTTTCTCACCATTTTAAATAACCCACTCCACGTATTTAAACAATTTAAAAAGAGTGAAAGAGAAAGACGGAAACGGTAAAGTAGTATTTGACAGAACAATTCAAAGCTGTGTTCCCGATGAAAAATGCACGAAATCTTTGGTGTTCTTGTCTTTTATATATATATATATATATATATATATATATATATATATATATATATATATATATATATATAAACAGAATAAGAGATGAAAGAAAAGAAACGAAAAAAATATCGTCGCAACCATTCATCGTCGCTTGAACATTGAAATTATAAAAAGGTGAAGATACTTCTTGAAAAGAAAGGTTGTAATAATACAAACAAAAATTATATTTCTCATATTTCATTCGAATACTTTGTTAAATCGTTTTTTAAAAGATTCAATTGAAATAGCTCACTCTGTATATAATAATTTCAGAAGAAAATGAGAGAGAGAGAGAGAGAGAGAGAGAGAGACAAATAGAGGGAAATGGTGCGGCAAGACTTAACAGAACAATTTAAAAGTGTTCTCAATGAAAAATATAAAACGCTTCTTACTTTCTTTCGTCGATCTTTCAACTTTGGCAAGCAACAGCAGCCTCCCGTAGGATCAGTATTGTTCTCTCTCTCTCTCTCTCTCTCTCTCTCTCTATATATATATATATATATATATATATATATATATATATATATATATATATATATCCCTCTCTTTACTACAATTTTGTAGGTATTAGAACGATTTCTTTTCTTGTCATTTTCCTCTTATAATACGGCCTTAGAAAGAAACGAGTTGTGTCTT
This sequence comes from Dolichovespula media, assembly GCA_911387685.1. Classification (NCBI taxonomy): domain Eukaryota; kingdom Metazoa; phylum Arthropoda; class Insecta; order Hymenoptera; family Vespidae; genus Dolichovespula; species Dolichovespula media. The sequence goes on from OU426870.1 coordinate 3,886,676, forward strand.
CGATGTGTAGTGAATCGCGAATGTTAAAGAGAATATTACTATGACCTTATTCTCTCTCTCTCTTTCTCTCTCGTCCACTTTCTTTCATCCTAAAACCACGATTCTCTTAGCCTTTAACCAACATTATGAACCACGATAGTAACAAAAGCCGATGCTCACTGACCGTAAAATAATGTGTATGGTAATTCACGTGAAACACGGAGGCACGTACACAGTACATATACACGATTAAATTTACTTCCAACTTTGAACGATGATAATGTGCGTATATGTCTCTCTCTCTCTCTCTCTCTCTCTCTATGTATCTATCTATCTATCTATCTGTCTATCTATCTATCCATCCGTTTGTCTGTGAGTATCAGTGAGAAAGAGAGAAAGAGAGAGAGAGAGAGAGAGAGAGAGAGAGAGAGAGAGAGAGAGAGAAAATCGAAGGAGTTCAATAAGGAACGTTAAAATACATTTACACGCTAGTTCGATTTTGCCATAAAACATACACACACCCACACACATATGTACATGCATAGATTCACATATGAAATAGATATAATCGAGGTAACTCATTCGAGCGGATAATACGAGCTACGATAACTTCGGTTGGCTCGATCGTACGAACGAACAAATCCGAAAGAAAAGAGAAAAAAACTCGAACGTAGGGGTGGAACAGGGTGGCTAGTAGTAATAGGAGGGGCCGCCGGGAGGAAGGGAAATAGACGGGCAGGAGGGAGGAGTAGGATATAGCTCGGTTGATCTGAAATATCGTGTCGAGTTTCGTCTATATCAGAGGGAAACGGGACAGAGGTAAAATTCAACAGGAAGGGTTCGACTTATGACATTTCGATGTATCGAACGATTCCTCGACGGGGAAGGAAGATCTGATAGAACTCTTTCGAGATTGAGTGCAACGTTTTGACAGCTTTCCCGTTGGTTCGACGAAAATTTGAAGTGTCAATAACGATGACACCGTTTCGTTTGCGCATTGAAACGAACAAACGAGTTGTGTTCCACTATCACGAAGGTACGTACGTCTATCGGAACGAACTTACACCGCCTTTTTCTTCAGCTTGCTTTTTTTTTATTTTTTATTTTTTTAAATTCTCCAATTCAAATACCTTCGAATTTATTTCAACGTCGTTACAAAGGATTCAATTAAATCGTTATTCGAAACAAAATTATTTTCAATAATAATAATAACGACCATAATAATAATAATAATAATAATAATAATAATAATAATAATAATAATAATAATAATGATAATACAATCATTGACAAATAATTATAATTTATTCGCGGACGAGTACTGGCTGCCCTCCCTCATACTTCTTCTAACTTTCCCACCCAAGACCAATCCTCCAAAGAATTTTTATAATCGGTCGACGTGCAAGAAAGGAAAAACCATTTTTACGACGTCTCACCGGTCTAAGACGAATAATTCTAATTCAATTCTAAGTAATCTTGTGCAATCGTTCTCGTAGAGATTCTGTACGTGTGAGAAAAGAAAAAAGCTTATCGTGAATTTAACGTTATTTATCGCTATTCTACAACGTTCGGTAATACTCGAGAGTAATTTCGTAGATGTACGGGCCGTCATGTTGCAAGCAGGCTGGTACACCATCAGGTGGTACTGGATCGGGCAGTTATTATAATCAATGTGCCGCGTTATATTAAAACTGGTCGAGTCAGGACGATATTCCAACTGTTACCATGAAAATGGTTACATAATCAAAATGTATTCTGGCTAATGCGGCTTTGGGACAAACGAAAACGTTGTTTTCTCGAGCGAAGAAAAAAAAAATAACAAAAAGAGAATATAAGGAAAACAAAATATTTATCGGATATAAGGAAGCATTAGGTTATACTATAGTTAATACATCTCTATCATATACTTATCTATGCGTAAGTAAAGTATACTATAATATTCATACGTAATCTTAAATAAAATATAGTATATTATATTGCGTATGTCCATCTATCTGTGTGTGTGTGTGTGTGTGTGTATATATTTATGAAGGATGAGCCTAAAGTTATTGGCTGAATTTTTAAATTAATTATTCTTTCTCGATAGAATTTTTTCTTTTGTTTCGAGATAATCCTTTTCTTCTTCAAATAAAACAATTACGAGCCTAGAAATAGTTAAAAAAAAAATATATGATTTAGACTATAAAATACATTTGTATATTTTACAGTACATTAATATACATATAACTTTTTAATTGTACCTGATAAATCTTTTATTTCTTTTTCTACTTTCTCATTCGACGAATCGATTTATTATAATCCACTTGCAAGTATTAACAATTAAGGTCCTATTGTTCATCTTGTTCCGTTCGTTTCTTTTAAATTTCGACATTGTTCTTGAAAGTAGAAAGAAATACGCATTTAAAAATACAATCGAGATTAATCTCGAGAAATTGATCGCGAGAAAGAGCGTATCTCACGTGGTTAACAATTTACAGAAATTTTATTCATTTCTCCTTCTTATGAAACTTTTGTATGTCAAAAAATATCATTCGACGAAATACGAAACTTCGTTCATTCTACGCGCCGTGACGAATTATTCAATGGAGGAAAAAGTTAGAAGCTTGGAATAAGGTCAATAGGATAGATCAATTTCTCGTTATATTTCATCACAGTGAATCGAACACAATTATTTACATTTATTTATTATTAAACCATTTCTCGATATACACATTTTCAATCACTGTTTAACGATCTTAAAAATGCAACTTTTTATCTCACAATATGTTTGTCTTTTTTTCTTTTTCAAAAATTATTCTAAATGTCTGGATCATTAGAAATTATGACACACACACACACACACACACACACACACACATATATATATATATATATATATATATATATATATATATATATATATATATATATATATATATATATATATATATATATATATATATTAGATCTTACTATAATACAACAAATGACTGTATACCAAAGCATATATAATACTCACTGCAATAATTTTATTTCGTTAGAAAGTATACGGTAATAACGATGATATTGTACATGATATATCACATTATAAATATCGTATATGTTACTATACATTTAAAATCTACAATAGTTTGAGTATTTAAAGGAGGAAAGAAAAAAAGGAGGAAACAATTTTCTCCGGGCAATATCCCACTTGTTGATGGAAAAGTAAAGAGGTGAGAAAGAAAAAGAAAAAGAAAAAGAGGAAGAAAAAGAATAGGAAAAGGAAAGAATAAAAAGAAAAAGTAAAGAGAAAAGGAAAAAATAAAAGATAGAATATTCAGAATAAGTCGTAAAAAGAGAAATCGATTTCGGCGAACGTCCAAAGGGTGCTGTTTCTGACAGGGGCAAAGTAACCCTTCGGAATAAGTACTCCCATCCTAACGACGAAAAGGTAGAAGGAAGGCCGAGAGAAAGAACGAGAGTCACGTTTTCGTTCACCGAGTACGAGATGGCTGGCTGGTTGGCTGGCTGGCTGGCTGGCTGGCTCTCGTTTCGAGTAAAAAGAAAGAAGGAAAATTTTCAAACCGGGCGTAGCCGAGGAGCCGTTCACGCCATGTCCTGGAAAACGAGACGTAAAAATAGGTTCCATTGGGAGTTGGGTTAGTTTGGGTGGTTGTGGGAGGTGTTCGGGTGGTGTAAAATGGTTGGAGAGGGAATTTGAATGAGTGAGTGAGTCAGTGAACGGGGTGAAGGGAATGGAGAATGGAGAACGGCATAAGAGAATAAGAGAATAAGAGAAAAATGAAGAAGGTAAGGGGAAAAAAAAGAAGTGAAGAAAAGAAAAGAAAAGAAACGACGAGTTCGGCTCTGCTTGCTTTGCAAACTATACTTGGCTGTCAACTACACGCTTTCCGACAATCTGCCGTTGATTTAAAGACGAATGAAAGTCTAATCTCGTACTTTTGCGATACTGTATTTACGAGTCACAATGGCCGTCCTACCGATTCAAATGGAATAATGTTGTGACTTAGAAAATAAATTTAGTGCTGTTGAAATCGAAAAATTTATATAGGACACAAATGCGCACGCACACACACACACACACACATGTAATTAAAATTGTAAGAGATTAATCCAATTTAATATTCTATATTTATCAGAATTTGATTATAACAAAATTATGTGGAATGCCAAAGATATTTATACAAATATTACTTTTATGAGTTTTGAATTTTAAGATTTTTTTTTTCTTCTTTTTTCACTTGAAAGTTTTATTTTATATCATCGGCATAACAATTGTTAGTTAATTTCCGAAGTTTAAAATATTTCTTTAAGTACAACATATAGTATAATATATATATATAGTATAATATGGAACATTATTTTATGTTAATAAATAATACGTTAATAATAGTATACTAATATACATTTGCATATTAACATAATAATGCTATATATATATATATATATATATATATATTTAGGTTTTTTATTTTATATTTTATACATAAAAATATATAGATGTTTTTTTAATTTAATTGTATTTATTTATTAAACTAATATTATTTTTATATCATTATACCAGTGTTAAGTAATACCACAAATATTTTTTAAAGACACGAAAAAAATATTAGATTATTCAACAGTTAAATTATGCCTTTCTCTTCTTTCACACAATCTTCATTTTTTATAAACTTAAATATTACCTCTTCATACTCGTCAAAATCTAAAATCGAATATTTATTGATTAAAGAGGGAGAGAGAGAGAGAGAGAAGGAGAGAGAAAAAAAATTTCTTTTCAATTCTTTGAAATAATATTTTTACTTTCGTAAGTATAAATTTGCCTCCTTTCATTTAGAGGAACCTCCTTACGTTCCCGCGTAAACTCGACGATATCAATCACAATCGGAAAGTTTCAAACTGTTCACGTAATTGCATGATTTACGAGATGTGAGGAAAGGAAAAATAAACGAAAGAAAAAAAAAAAAAAAGGAAAAGAAAAATGAACGGAAGAAAAAGAAAAAGAGAAAGAGAAAAGAAAAAGAAAAATATCAGGCAACACGACTTCAGGGGCGATTTATTAAAAGTTTGTTCGACGGCGCTAAATCGAAATCACACGTGGAACGTACGTACGTACGTTACCCGATACGTCGTATAACGAAAAGTATTGGTGTATGTATGTACTTTGAAATTAACGGCACTAAGCACAATACGTACGTCGATCGATAGAACCAGCTGACGATTGAGAGAAAAGCTTTAATAATTCCATTATCAAATCTTACAAAATAATTTCAATTTACATCTTTTCAATATATTCACATGTATACATATATACATATATCACGCACACGCGCGCGCGTGTATGTGTGCTTGTATTCTTTTAATTTTAGTCCATTATTTCGACACTCTATAAAATGAAGGTAAATCATGTTCCATGTTTAATGTTTTCGAAATATGAGTTATACTTTATGTAGCGTAATTAAGTACTTATATTAATTATCATTTCAAATGTATTGAATTAAAATTTAATGAAATTTTACGTTTCAAAAATATTATGAAAAATTCCTGATTTTAATTCTGAAAGAAATTTTAATCAAGTTAAATCATTTCTACAACGTAGTTCTATTTCAATAAACATCGAATCAACAGAAATACCATGTAAACAAAAAACAATGAAGTTGAATCATTTTTAATCAGAAGGGATTAAGGATTTGGTATATGCTATATTATAAATCTCATATTATATTAAATTTTGTTTAGGCACAAACAATACATTGGATTGTAGAATGTTTCAAGATAACAAATTTGACAAAACGTTATACAAAATCGATTGAATCCTACATTCTTAAATTACGAATAAAATAAATGTCAAAGTTTCAAATATATATATTCAAAAGCTAAATCCTAAAGAAAAGAAGAAAAAAACGAATTCTTCGAAATAATTCTTAAAACTGATCGTTGATTACTCCCAATAAAAAAAGGAACGAAACTGGAGAACGGAAATGGCATCGTTTATTTCCTTTAAAAAAATGAAAGAGAGAGAGAGAGAGAGAGAGAGAGAGAGAGAGAGAGAGAGAGAGAGAGAAAATATAACGCAGCCTGCGAACGATTTAAAAAACAAAAAGAAAGGAAAAGGAACAAAAAATAATTAAATAAAAAAGAGAAAGGAGAAAAAAAAGCGAAAGAAAGAACAATGATTTCAATTTTCTATGAAACAATCGCGAATAGAAACCATAATTTCGTAAAAAGCTCATCGCACTCACGAATCAGCGTTACGATTTGCATATAATCATTCATTCACGTTTGTTTAACGTATGAAAATTTCGAGATAGGGGAAATAGCGAGGATGAAGAGAGAGAGAGAGAGAGAGAGAGAGGGGGGGGATAGAGGGTGCGAGATGCGGGGTGAATGGGTGTGGTTGTGGTGGGATGAGAAGGAACTGGGTGAGGTTGAGTGGGATGAGGTGAGGTGAGGTGGGGTAGGGTAGGATGGGGTTGTAAACGAAATGAGAAACGGCCGTTCTCCACTTTCGCGTAACTAAGTGAAGAATCTTTCTAAAGGAAAGCCGTCATTAACGAAGTAAGTACCTTTCATCCTTTTCCTCCTCATCCTCCTCATCCACCTTTTTCTCCTCCTCTTCCTCCTACTCCACCGCCTCTGGTTCCACCTGCCTCATCCTTGAAATGCTTTCACTCACCGGACGCGTGGCCCTTTAATTAAATTTCCTTAGAGAGTCTGATGTAGAGTAATTTGAAACAAGCGACAAATGAAAAGTTTCAATTTCGAGTTGCAACCGTAGCTACTTGACGAATGAAGCGTGAAGGTTTATTGAAAGAAGAGAATTTTGAAAACCCATTTTAACCTTTACCCTTTTCTGCCACCGGCAGAGTAAATGCTCGGCAACAGCACAAGCCACGGTTTTTATTTATTTTCTGGAAGTCACGAAAAAACCCTGTCTCTCCCTCTGTGTTTCTTTTCTTTCTTTTTTTGTTCCTTTTCTTTTTTCCTTCTTCCTTTTTTTTTTTCATTATTATTTTCTCTTTTTGTTTTTTAAAGGAAGAAAGAAAGATCTCCCGGACGATGAATTACCACCTTACTCGTGGTATAAAAGGCTGCTGTACTAATGACGACTATCTTTCTCATTTCTCTTTTTTTATATATATTATGGTACAGTATACATATGTACGTGTGCGTGCGTGTGAGTGTGAGTGTGTGTACGTTTGTGTATACAAGATAGGTCAAAATTACCCAGGTTTGTCGTTTTAAAATCTGCAAAAAGAAAGAAATAGGAAAAAAGAAAAAGAAAAAGAGAGAAAAGAGGAAAAGGAAAAAAAAATAAATTAGCCTAAAAAGTCTCGAATAAGAGTAATTTATTTTTTAAAATCATTTATAAACCCCAAGATCCATTATTGTTTGTACATAATTTCTAACATTGTGTCTCTCTCTCTCTCTCTATCTCTCTCTCTTTCTCTCTCTATATATGTGTATATATATGTATGTATGTAAACGAGATATAGAAAAAAAATTATAAAATTAAAATAAGAAAAAAATATTGAAAACAATAAAATTCTGTATTCTCGGTTCCGTTGGATAATCATCTCTTCTGTCATCCCGTTCTCAAATTTTGATTTATAACAAATTTATTGCTATTGACGATCGCGATAATTAACAATTTTTCTTTGATTTTCAATACAGGACAAATAGACAAAGCTTGAAATGAAAGGAAACTCAAAACAAAGTACGAAAGACCGCCTACGACGTATCGTCATACGTTCAAACGTGATTTGTAATATATAGTAAAGCGAAAAATTCTAACTATTATCATCATAAAATACATACAATTTAAGAATATATATAAATACTTTTGAAATAGAAGATCTGTTACAACTTATCGCGATAATATTCGTACTATTATACCTAATAAACTTTCAATTAGTTAATCATTAGAGTCACATCAATCGCATCAATGATTCTTGAGAGCAGAATTTCCTTTTTTTTTTTTTTTTAAATAAAAGTTACAGAAATTCCTTCCGCCTAACAGTTTCTCATGACTCACTTTTTTTTATATCGATCGTGTGAGATACACTCTGTAATCGTATCTTAAAGGATGCAAAAGTAGAATGAGATAGATGTAAAAAAAAAAAAAAAGAAAAAAATTAAGGATCAAAGGTGATCGTGGTTATGATTAAACAAATTTTTTGCCAAGAAAAGAGAAGAAATTTACACAGACTTAAAAACCGTAACGATTCCTCTGAAACATCACGGAGCATTACAAAACATGTTATAACAAGGTTATATTTCTTTTTACTTTTTAATGAAATAACAAAAATAACGATAAGAACTAAACATTCTCTTAGCAGCTCTAGTAAAAAAAAAAAAAAAAAAAAAAAGATAAAAGTAGAACGAAAAGGAAATGAAAAATAAAAGATAATCGCTATAACAAAAATTAAGTTGCTATTATAAAGAAAAATGAAAGAGAGAGAAAAAAAGGAAAAAGACACATTTAAAACACATTACGATTCCTTTAGAACCTCAAAGTGAATTTAAAAAAGATGTTATAGCTACATTACCACTTTTTACGATAATGAGATAACATTAAACATCAAACGTTCTCTTAGCAGCATTAACAAAAAAGAAAAAATCCTTATAGCTTTGCGACAGATGTTACTCTCGACACGATGATCCCCATATGAAAAACTTTTCACGATCGTGTTCGTAAAAAAAAAAAAAAAAAAGAAATTAAAGAAAAGAAGTAGATAAATGAAAACATACAAATAAATAATTGATAGAACGAGAAGAAAAATGAATGGGTGAAAAATAAAAAGTGTGTACGTTGCACGTACGGTCAAATTTCAAAAGTCACCCTTTCACCCGTTAAATTACAAAATATCCCACGGGAAATTCTTGAGCATGGCCGAACTTCCGGCCAGCTTTTCTCTCTCTCTCTCTCTCTCTCTCTCTATCTATCTCTATTTCTCTTTCTCTTTCTCTTTCTCTTTCTCTCTCTCTCAGTTTGGTCGTCCCCCTGCGAACAACGAAGATAGATGACACGAACTGCGCGAGGATACCGTTCCGCACATCTTCTTATCGGTCGCATAAATCAACGATCTCGCAAGCTTCTCTTCGTCTTCTTCGTATTTTCCTTTTGCTTCCTCAGGATTCTACTGCTGCTCTTTCGTCTTCGTCTTCGTCTTCGTCTAAATCTGACCTCTCTAGTTTTCCCTTTTCATTCACATCCTTTTATCCCTTTTTACCTCTCACGTACGAAGGAGCCCATACGATAGATAACATGAAATTCTTCAAAATTGCTACCACTCACCTGCGTTTTACCGAGATGAAAGTAACGTCCATAGAATATTTTTCTACTATCTTACAATATCTTACTCATGGTTCCATACCGTAGTATCCTTTCTCTTAGCTCTCGATTATTCATAGATTAGTAAAAATTATTCATCGAATGTTTGTCTTTCCGTTTGTTTACGTTTACCGAGAGTTTCTTTTCTTTTCTTTATTTTTCTTTTTTTCTTTTACATATCAACGACATCTCGTTTCGTACGATTGTTATTAGCATTGCGTTAATGCGACATTCGAATATTTGGAAAATATTCGTATTATATTTTTAATTTATTTCAATTTTAAAATTTTATATATATATATATATATATATATATATATATATATATATAAATTATATTAATTTCTCTCTTTTATATAAATATTAAAAATTTGATATTGTTCTGTAAAATTTATATATTTATATATTTATAATTTATATATGGATTTAGAGAATGTTTTATATATTAATATATAAATGTAAATTAAGAGGGACAGAAAGAAATAGAATATTTAATAAATTAATTAATAGATAAATTCAGAATACACATTTAATTTTTGTAATATATTATCATCTATCATTAATGTTTTAAAGTATTTCTCATGAATATCTTTATAATATTCTCTTATTAAGTGTAACAGTAAAAAAAGAAGAATAATTGAACTACATAATCGTAATGACGTTTCAGAAAAAGAAACGAAGACTATAAAAAATTAAAAACATCTTATAAATTCGATGTATAAATCGAATAAATTCTAATGTATCTGTATTATTACAAATATATATATATATATATATATATACTTTTCATAATCATTGAGATGTAATATATACGTGTAGATAAAATATAGACTATAATATATATATACACTTGTCGACTTTACAATCTAATCTGGCTCGACAATTTTCTTCATCCCTCCTTTCTTTCTCTTTTTATTTTTTTTTATTTTTATTATCGAGGTAATATCGTACAACCATCATCTAAACTGACGAAGAGTCCTCGACGTTTTTATATTATTTCTTCTTACCTTCCATTTTCCTTTTACTTTTTTTCCCCCCCTCTTCTCTATTATAAGAACGTTTGAAATCGGAGAAAACGTGTGCGAAACGTAAAAGAGGAGGCAGGCTCCCAAGGTATACCTCACGCCATATCCATACTCGTGCCATAACTTTTTTATAGTACCGGCTGTTTCCTTCATCCCCTCTCTCCATTCCATTCCACTCCTCTCACTCTTTCTATCATTCTCTCTCTCTCTCTCTCTCTCTCTCTCTCTCTTTCTCCCTCTTTCTTTCCTCTCCCGTTTCATCTTCAAACTGTTTTCTATGTCCTCCTTCCGCGAAGGATTTCCTTTATCGTTCCTCCACGAATAAAGACACCGATCGAGCGATCTCTTTCAACGCCTCCATTCATATATTATGAATCGTATATATTTCTTTTTTTTTGTAATCTTTTTTATTTTTTTTCCCTTTCTCTCTCTCTCTCTCTCTCTCTTTCTTTCGTTTTCTTTTTTTTTTTTTTATTTCATACGACAGCGAAATGTTACGATATCCTCGAGGAAACTGTAAAATTGTAAGTAGGAAGATGTCGTAAGCCCAACGATAATTTTAAACGTCTGGGATGAAGGATGGAGTGGGAGGTGGGCGGGGGAGAGAGAAGGAGGGATTAACGATCGAACGTTTGAAAATTTTTTAATCACAATAGACAGTATTCTCCGGAGAAATTTTCTATTTCTTTCTTTTCTTTCTTTCTTTTTTCAATAAGATAAATCAATTAGTATCGAGTACAGAAAAATGTAGATAACATTTATTCTTATGAATATTAAAGTTTTGTTTTATTGGTAATATAATATATATATATATTATTTATTATTAAAAAATTACTATTATTTTGAAACATAACAACATATTTTGAGATAGTTTTGACATTTTTTGAGACATATTGTTATTTTGAGAGCGAGAATAAAAGGATAGTAATCTCTCTCGCTGATATAATAATCGTGTATCAGTTATCTTAAATAATATGTAGATATGCATATTAAATTTTCGTCAGATATTAAATAATAATTATATGTAATAAAATAAAGAAGTAATAATTATAATTTTGTAACAAAATTTCATGTTGCCATTCATGCTATAGGACATTTAGAAATATTATTTAATATCTTATCACAATATATTTTGCTATAAATGACGAATAAAAAACAAGAAAATGTTGTTAGATATTTCGAATTAATATAATAATTTCTTACGTACAATGTAATATTTTACTGTAAATGACGGATAAATAGCATGCATGTGAATTAACGTTAAATGCTAACGATTAAATTACAAATAAAAAATATTTTGTTAATTAGCTTTGTTCTGATTTAACAAAAACGATCAATCGACTAATCAATATTAAACGTTAAAATTTATTGTAAGTGACGAATGAAAATAATTTTGTTAACTAATTTCGGAACTAATTGATACATCGTTAACAATTTCGTGCTGATCAATAGAAACGATTAATCGCGAACATTAAATATGTTAATGACGAATATAATCCTGACGTTAATGATAAATGAAAAAGACGTTAATTATTTGAAGCTGATTAATAAAAAGAGAAGAAAAAATACAAAAAAATGAACAACACGAATCAACATTAAACGCTAAAATTTATTGTAAATGACAAATTAAACGAAAAAAAAAAAAAAAAAAGAAAAAAGAAAAGGAAATGTTGTTAACTATTCTAAGCACTTATTAACCGGAGATGCAATTGAATGAGGAATAGGAGAATCATTTCCAACGGCTATTCTCGTGAGAACCAAATAGTTTCTATTTGGGAATCGGAGCGTGTTAGGTGGGTACATAGGTGCAATCTAAATGTTGTCTGACGAGGACGTAGGTTTTCGTTTAGTTCATACACAGAGGAAGAAGAGATCGACCCTCGGGGATTCGTTCCGCCCTCTCGATTTCAATCTCTTTTCATCCCACAACCCCCCAACGGTGTCTGCCGAGAGAGGAAGCACGTTCTCGCGGGAAACGCGTCGCGCGAGCGAACCCGTTGACGAAATACTACCACCCACCCCCGTCGACGATTTCCACTCTCTTCGACCCTTTCAATTATCGTGTCGATAAGGTGAAAGGAACTTGCCAACACTTGACAACGTTTCTTTGATATCAATAGAAATTACAATTCGAATAAGTAATTAGAATCAACGTTTTCTTCTTTTTTTCTTCTTCTTCTTTCCTTTCGTTCTTTTATCCTCGTATTTTTTTTTTTTTCATTTCTGTTGTTTTTTTTTTTTTTTTTTTCATATACCCACCCGCTCGTCTCGATCGTTATTGAAACAGAAATAATGTGCTTTCTATAAAAGGTGTGTTTTTTTTTAGGAATATGTTTGAAAATTTCCGTTGATATTGTCAATTTTGAAAAGAAACGTTACGAATAAATGTCCCTAGGTTACGATGGATGAATTTAATATTGTCCTCAAGATACGACGGAGGTCATAGGAAGTTTTTATTTTGTGTTTTTTTCCTAATGGAAATCGATATGTTAGGCGTAATAAAAATTGTAGATAATATCAGTATTATTATCACAGAGCATTTATCGTCGTAACTCTTCATCCATATTTCATCCAGTTGTGTGTTATGTTTCACAAATCATTATGTATGTATATATATATATATATATTATATTATATAATAATGAGAAATTGAGTATACTGAATAGGTTTTAATTGAATCGATAAAGTATATCTATGTGTCGAAATACGACATTACGTACGTACATATACATACGTATATATTTCGCGCAGAACTCAGGAAATAGTTTTATTAGAGTAATTTGTTTATCACAAAATGATATAACAAGTGTCGAAAAATATCAGATAGGAATTATATAGAACAGTACGAAGGATTAACTATCACTAAAATTAATGATTGTTCTAAACGATCCTATTTCTCTAGAAACAATTATGTTTTGTCGTATTCGTAAAAAAAAAAAAGAAAATTATATACCCAATGAGAAAAGATTATAATATTATTTATAACAGTGCAACACACTGTATTATAGTAAGGACAATTTTTATTAAACAATAACGTTATATGAATTAACAATTAAAATAATTTTTATCGATAAAATCAAAAAAACTGACAGTGTGTGTGTGTGTGTGTGTCTGTAGATTTAAATTATAGATAATGAAATACATAAACAAGATATATGTTAAAAATCATAATAATTCAAAGAACTACATTTTTCAATGCTATCGCATATATTTCAGATTATCGTGAAAATTATTGAATTTCAAAACTTCATTATTTCAAACGATCTTAAATAACGAATATTATCGTGATACGCAATGAAATAAAGAAAATATTATTAAATACTTCATATATTTCCGACATATAGAAACAGAGAGAAATTACTATATATAGGTTTGCTTACTTCTTCACACGTTTCTTCGTTCTCTAAACAGGTAAACGCCATGTTAGAAGTAATTCAAAGGAACACTAATAACAACCATGCTCATTCATATACACACATCTATATACATATATATACATATATATATATATATATATATATATATATATGTACTAAGGAAATGTTCACAGAGAACGAAAGCTTTCAGGTAGGATAAACAGAAAGCAAAGTCAGTGAGTGAATAAGATATATATATATATATATATATATATATATATATATATATATATATATATAAAGAGAGAGAGAGAGAGGGAGATGAAGAGATGGAGAGATGAAAAGAGAAAGAGAGATAGATAGATAGATAGATGGAGAGAGAGAGAGAGAGAGAGAGAGAGAACATAGAAGAGAGTATCATGTTAGCACTACTTGTTTAAGGACCTTCGTATTACAAAGCTAGACTACACAATCCTCGCATTTATCCGAACTTATTCGTGCTCTAGAATGTAGATAGACGACTCGAAACCAACTCGGAAGTTCGTAGAACGGGGTATGTTCATCCAAACTGAGAATTGTATTGCTCGGTTTTACCACAAAGACGGGACAGCCAACAATCTAATGCTTTATGCGAAAAGACAGACGTTATACGGCCATGTAACGTTTAGATCCTTGAGTACGAACAATCTCTTAGAAATTAATGGAAGATGTAGAATATTGAATTTTAAATTTGAATCGACGATCATTAATCATTTCAAAATAAATAACGGAGGGTAAAATTTTGTATATGTGTCTGTGTCTACTTAGATATTCGACGTAACCATTTCACAGATTTGAAATCATCTAAATATAGAATATTAAATATAATTAATATTTCTATTAATAATTAAGAAGGGGAAAAAGGCAAAAGAAAAACACGAGAACGATCGATCCATCCGACGATCATTTTTCTCAAATAAAACCATAAAGGAAAACGTACGACGTTAACTATATCGCACATATCGATTTGTTTCGACGTCGACGTTTCAAGCGTTAGAAATAACTAAACGAAAATAGACATAATTGAAGTAGTCGCGTTAATTAAAAAATAAGGAACATAAAAAAACACGCGCGCGCGCGCGCACGAAAAAAAAAAACAATCAATTCCATTCGACGATCATTATTATTAAATAACTCGTGAAAGAAAATTTGCAATGTTGTACATATCAATTTGTCCGAGGGCGCAGCTGTTACTCACACGCTAGAACTAACTGACTAAACGAGATAATTGAAATAATTAATGGTCGCGTTAATTAAACAAAAATAAAAAATAAAATAAGAAAAAAAAAAAAAAAAAGAAAAACAAACGAACGATCTGTCAGAATTAATCGTTGCCAATCAAAAGTGAAAAACCCGTAAGAATGTATAGGAATGTATAGGAAGGTATAGGAATGTAACGATGTGTAATAAATAATTAAAATAAACGCGAGGAGGATAATTCTCGTGAATGATCATACACTTTTCTTTCTTCCATTACCTTCCTCCTTTCTCTTTTCATTACAAAATGGGAGACAATAAAACCGTTCGATAATAATATCAAAATCGTTGCGTCGTGACGTTAATAACTCCGCATTATCTCCATCTTGGTAGAATATCTAGACAAAATTTTCTGATTACCACAGAACGACGAATCCAAAGGTTTCATCTTTTATCTGGAAGGCAGGCAGAACAACGAGTAGTAGTAGCTTCCGTTTCATGCTCAACGATTTCCACCAACTCCTCCGTCCCTCATCCCCCCTATCCACTCTCCCTACTCTCTTACTCTCTTTCTCTCTCTCTCTCTCTCTCTCTCTTTCTCTTTTACCCATCCATTCGTTGGATCCACTCGCAATCTAAAGTTTCATTACGGAAGTTTTACGTTCGGCATCCAATTTGGAAAGCATCAATTTACGAGCTTCCATTCAATTTACAACTGGACTCTTAAAATATGGCACTCGAACGTACGATAATGAACGAATACTGATCGGGACACTTTCTTTTTCTTTTTTTATCTTTTCTATTTCTTTTCATTTTTTTTTCTATTTTTTATTCGAGGTTCAAATATCGAAAGTCCTCGAACCGTCGATATGGATGGCGGTATAATAACCAAAAAAATAAAAAGGAAAGAAAGAACAAAAAATAAAAAGAAAATAGTTCGTATTAATTCGAATCGATTATCGTCCCCTCTTATATACATGCATATATATATATATATATATATATATATATATATATATATACATGTATATATATCTTTCACGACGAACGTCGTTATCGATAATATCCCTGTTGGGTAGATAAAGAAAGAAAAAAAGATAGAAAGGAGAAGATTTCGAGAGTGGCCGTTATCATCACTCGACGAACTTTTTCTAATCAACGAATTTCCTTCGGGTACGATTCAACTCTCGTTTATCAAAACGATAAGAGTATTAGAACAGACGGACAGAGCAGAAAGAGAGAGAGAGAGAGAGAGAGAGAGAGAGGAAGAGAAAGAGATGAACATGGTATTCGGACATGACGAAATTCGTAGGAAATCGGGCCAATCGAGGTGATCCAATTAGAGCATAATTGAAGGTCTAACCGGTGTAACGTTTAATTAGAGAGCACAAGCGTTTCCTCCCTTTATTGAGAAGTGCGTGTTGTGAGGGGCTCCTCTTTCCCCCACTCATTCCCTCCCTCCCTCCTTTTCTCCTCGCCCTATCCTACCCCTGTCCCATCTCTCTTCTCTCTTGTACCATTCGTGGTGACAATCTCGTTAAACAAGACCAAACCATTGTCTCTCTCTCTCTCTCTCTCTCTCTCTCTCTATCTACCTATCTCTCTCTCTCTCTCTCTCTCTCTCTCTCTCTCTCTCTCTCTCTCTCTCTCTCTCTCTCTCTCTTTCTCTCTATCATTATCACTATCTATCTCTTTCTCTTCAGGATCACACGTACGTAGGGAGTCATTGATATACGCAAGCTAATCTTTCATTAACGAGTAGAATACGTAACGTCAGTATAAAGCATGTTACGCATAGCCGGTGGATTACCGATCCGTTCTTAAGCGATAATACCTATCGAAACCTAGAAGAGTACTAATTTTACAATAGGTTCAAGTACATACATACGTTTTAACTAACAGGCACTGGCGCAGGTTACGTTTATCTCTCGATCAATGATAGAGCGCTAAAATCGATATATTCCATGCAACCCGTAAGTTGAGTATAACGAATATACCGTCGATTATTTTTTCGTCGTTCATCATTATCATCAGAAGGAATAATTATAAATATTTCTTTTATAAATGATTTTATATATGATATAGAGAAAGAGAGAGAGAGAGAGAGAGAGAGAGAGAGAGAGTGATAGAGAGAATGAGAAAGAGAGAAGAACGTTTATACTCGTTTCATTAATTTACTTCAATTTCGTATACTACATTCGTTTATATTAACGAATATGTTTATTTATTATGTTTACTCTTTTATCTTTTTATACCTCATTTATACAAAACTCATTTGTCCATACATCATTACTCATTTATTTACCAACTAATTTTATACGAATGTTTAATAGGAATATTATATAATAAATGAAAAATATTCATTTATGTACGGAACACATTTATTTATGTGCACGTTATTATATCGTATATTTCTTTTTTTTTTGGTTCAGATATATCATACATAGGTTAATTTGCATTAAATAAATATATTTATCATATACCTTTTATTATACGCGAATAATTTAATTAATGCTGATTTCTTAAAATCAACAAGTCGCATAGAAAAACGATATCAACAGGTAAATAAAAAATAATCGTTTACGTTAAATCCAAATCCATTAATTTGCACAATAATGCACATTATTACATCGTATATATTTTTCTCAGATCTATTATACTTACATATATATATATATATATATATATATATATATATATATATATATATAGGTAATTTGTATTTATAATAAAAGTATTCGTCCAATATTTTCAATCTTATATGTATATAAATATGTATATATGTAAGTTAATACCTACGGTAAGCAATGCTCGTCGACATTCACGGGACTATTCGTCGATAATTCCGGCGCCGAGTAGTATTTGCATCCCGAACGAGCAAGTAATATTCTTAGGTATGATTAAACGTGGTACCGTTTGAATATTGATTTAACCGCTCGCGTTGGAGCTTAGAACCATTCATTACGCGATTACTGCATCGCGAGAAGATAAATTTAACGGTTACGAATGAAACCGACGAACTTTACACGTCGAACTCGTGAATAGTTACTTTAGTAGACTTAAAACCACGTATATATACCAGCATACCCGTTTAACAGATAGAAATTTATTGAAGATCTTATAATGGTAACGTGTAGTTACAAAATATGAGCTCTTATGTAACGAAAATAAGATCATTAAGCATACAACTTTCTTCATTACTTTCTTGTTATTTTTGATCCTCTTAGGTGCAACATCATATTACAAATATGTTTTTCCTCATCATTCAAAACCATCTCTCTTTCTCTCTGTTCTCTCTCTCTCTCTCTCTCTCTCTCTCTCTCTCTCTCTCTCTTTGTTTGTTATCATCTCGTATATAATAAATGAACTATTAACACGGTTAGATTCGTCAAAAATGAAATTAAATCAATCGATAAATCCAATTTCGTTCTAACGTTGATATTGATTCAATGAAATACAGATAAAACACATATAAAATTAATCATTTCGGTACGAACGCCGGTTATATCCGGGGATCCATCTGATGACCTGTGTGTACGAGCGCCTGATATATCCGGCATCCATCCGATGACATGTGTGCAATTGTCCTAGCGTTACTTATATAATTAATAGAATTTTATGTAAATGCCTTTTAATAATAAAACTATAAACGACACTCGTTAGTAGAAACATTGTTTTATTAAGCACAGTTCTTATTTAACAATTAAAAAAATCTTCATACGAAAGAGGACTGATCGATCACGCGTTATACGTATATTTTCGGAGCGGCGCTGCGTACAAAGTGAGAGTCACGGCGGACAGAGCGCTCGTACCGAAAGAGTAAAAAGAAAAAAAACATTAATTTTCAAAAAAGAAAAACATAAAATTTAATCGATCGTAAGAATAATAAAAAATTATATCATAATCATATCGTATAACATTCTACTATATGTATATACACGTGCATAAATACGTAATAAATACGCAAAACGTTCGCAAGACGAGAATAATGTTCTAATAATCCAACGATACGAATAAAAAAGATACGTATAACATATTACAAGATGTATTAACATCGGACCAAGTCGATCAATAAATTCATCGATATATTCCCATACTCCGTATAGAGAGTTACTCGATATTAAATACTTAGAAATATACGTATGTACATACATACGTACATGCATGTATATATACATAGATAGATAGATAAATGTATGTACATATCCATTAATTCTTAGATCGAACGAATACGAATTTCACGTAACAACTATTCGCCCAGGAACATTGAACTTATCTTAGCTAGTCTAGAATGTTAACGTTCCTAAAAGTAGTCGTAAAAAGGGATGGATATGGATAAGAAGTACCTTCTTCTTCACTGTATTGGGCGATGTCCATCGACGTGGAATTGGTTCGAGGGTTATTAATAAGGCATCTGTCTAGTTCTGGCACGCTTTAGGGAAGTTACGACGCGTTGGTATGGCCTCCCGTTGGCACGGTCAGAGTATTAAGACGTAATAGCGTATCCCTAACCCTCCCCTCTGGCAGAGACTCAAACCTTCCTTCTCTCTGCCTATCCCATAGAGCTGCCGTTCATACTTCTACTCTCTCTCTCTCCATCTCACCCTCGCTCTCTCTCTCTCTCTCTCTCTCTCTCCCTCTCTTTCACTGTAGTTTCCTAGTCCTTGACTAGAGAGAAACACGAATCTCAGAAACGATCGGGCAAACCTAGTCGTGTTTCATCTAACGGCAAACTCGTACCACTATCTTCATCCCTCTGCTATTAGTTACCTTCCTATATTCCCTGTACTTCCGAGTTGACCCTGCCAATAGGATGAGTCTGTCTATTCTTCTAAGTTAAGCCGGATCCGTAGATCAAAGTAATTACTATGTCGAGATCGTTTCGTCTCATCATATCTTCGAATATTTCACAGTTATTATTTTTTTGATTTATTTATAATACGATCAAATATCATATCTCGATATTTATATATTATATATACGATATTTATCTATATATATATATATTTTTTTTTTTTTTTAATTTAAAATTTTTTTATCTTGATCCGACGATTTCAATTAATTCGTGCAATATATCTTTTACATATTATATCGATTGATTTTTAACGAAGACAATTCTTTTCTTTTTGTTATTTATATTATTATTATTATTATTTTTTTTTTTTAAGAAATTACGCTTCACAAAGTGATTGCGATTGATTTAATTCGATCTAAAATTTGAATAATTATTTTAAGATTTCTAATAACCAATGTAATAAAGTTACTTTTATAAGATAATGATGAAGTTTAATAGGGATTGATCTGTAATTTAATTTAACAAATTTATGAGATTTGAGATTTGTGAAAAAAATAAAGATCATTAAGTAATATAGTAAAATGGTTTTTATAATCAAATTAATAAGACGACCAATAAAATAAATAAATACGTATATAAACGAATACATGATATTAATATATCCGCATGGGAAATGTTGGAATTATTTGAAAAGCTGAAAGACAATAGTTAAGCGTTGAATATCATGGTGATCAACGAGGAGGATTCGAAAGTAACGTATAACGTACCTAGATTCACCTTGGCCAGATTTATGGTACGTTGTTAACCATGGAAGACGCGTTATCTGGAAAATTAATATCAGCGTTCGCTATCTTTCGTGAGTCGAGCCTCATAC